>JAMZAV010008425.1:0-29957 GCA_024449915.1 Sweltsa coloradensis
TCTGTGTCACACCGCAACACAATTTCAACCATTCTAGTCAGGCATCTCAGTTTCTCTGTTGGATATGATAAGTCATATACCTAACCTTAAAATAAAGTACTCTCCAACTTTTGTAGCCATAATCTTAACACTATCATAGTTTATTGTAGTTTTGTGTTGCGGGTGTGACATGTATTCATAACATCTTTAATGATACAAAATTTAAGTAAAATTTACTTTGTGTTCAGTTTTTCCAACTAAAATATTTCACAACATCATTAAGTGTTGATATACAAAAGAAAGAACTTCACACAGCTGACCTAAAAGAAATTGGAGGGCTTACAATTTAGGGGATGTGGCACTAAAATAAAAGCAATAACTTTACACCGACTTTGAAGCACTGTAAAACACATAATTTACTACCCACAAAGAAAGCAAAGACATTTTGAAATTCAGTGGAGTTTTGACTTTAATTTTTGACCCATCAATAAACTACTGGGTAAAAATTATTTTTCACTTGTCAGGCTCACTTTGCTATGGAATGGCCGTTAATAGCGTTTTCCTAGTTCTAATCAACATGGCTTCATCCCTAAGAGATCGTGCCTTACACTCCTGACTGAAGTGATTGACCAGTGGCTGAATTCGCTCGAGACGTCTTCTGTGAAACAGGTAGATTGCATAGCTTTAGATTGGGCTAAAGCATTTGACCAAATTCCCCATAAAAGATTGTTAGCAAAATTAAAGGGGTACAAAGTAAAAGCTAGTGCCTTAGGCTGGATCCAATCGTTTCTATCTCACAGGAGACAATCGGTTATCTTTAATGGTTCCCAATCAGCCACTGTGGAAGTCACTTCAGGGGTGCCTCAAGGTTCTGTTATTGGCCCTCTTCTGTTTGCAATATTCTTTTTGGACCTACCTCAACATGTGACTTCCCAAGTAGCCCAGTATGCAGATGATACTACCTTGTTTAGACCGATTTCAGCGATAGATGATGTAAATTCACTACAGGCTGACTTATCTGCACTTGAAAAATGGTGTGCTTTGAATAGTATGCACCTGAACGCCAGCAAATCACAATATATTAGATTTTCTAGATCCAAATCTCCGATTCTGTCTAACTATGTCATTTCAGGAAACTTTCTAAATCAAGAAAAAAGCATAAAACTGTTAGGTATAACCATCTCATCAGACCTTAAGTGGGATCAACACACAGATAGTGTTAGAGATAGGGCCTCTAAGCTACTAGGCTTCGTCAACCGTAACCTTAAGAAAAGTAGAGCCAACACAATAAGGACAGCATATCTCTCTTTAATTAGACCTATCATTACTTACGGCTTACCTGCTTGGCACCCTACATCTCAAATAAATATGCACAAACTAGAAGCAATTCAGAACCGGGCAACTAAGATAATTTTAATGAAGAACAATTACTCAGATAGTGCGACTGAGCGTCTAACTCGATGTAACCTCCCTTCAATTAAAAATTATTGTAAACAAGCTGACCTCATTTTACTGAGGAATATGTTAACTGGTGAAACAGACCTCAACCCGTACAACAGAATTTCAATTCACCCTAGACAACTCAATCGCCAGAACACAGGTGTCATTCTCAATCCTCCCCGTGCTAGAACTTCAATGTATCAAAATGGTTTCTACAACCGTGCAGTCACACTATGGAACACAATACCCCTGGAAGTGAAAAATGATAGTAATTTTAAGAATAGGATAAAAACTTTATTTCAGTGATTCAAATGTAACATCAGACTGGTTTTAATCCGCATTAGTTGACCTACGGTTTTCATTTCTCACAGCTGTTTTTCGATTATTAATTAGTGTAGGTTGTATCTACCAATCTAGCCAAAATAATGCCATGTTTGTCATTTTATCATTAGGCCCTAAGTGTAGCGAATGTCTCCTATTTTATTGAAACGTAGTTCTGACTTTTGATTCTATTGTATTTCTCTATTTCAATGTAACGTAGTATTGTTTTATGATTGTAGTAATATCTTAATAGTTTTTAGTTTTAAGTATCAAGCACTCACAGAAGTGAAACAGGCATGCCATGCTATGGGGCTCTGCCCTAGGCCCTATCTGTTTCTCTTCTACAACCATGCTGGTATTCTCGTTCCTTTACTGTTAAATGTACATTGTTCATACATTTGTAACCTTGTATACATGAGAATATCATGTGGATTGTAAAAAATAAATAATAAAATAATAATAATAAAAACAAACCTTCAAAACCTTTAACGTCGCTATTTTAAACGAAAGTCCTTTTTTACGCGTACGGTACGCAGCGGTAGAGATAGCGCTTTCCTAGACAGTGACACACCATGCAAATCAACATGGTGGTCTAGCCTATAAACGTACATAGTGACAGAAGCACAATTTCCATTGGTAGGCCTAAAACAACAAAAAACATTAGGCTACTAATAATAAAAAGTTTGCAATGCACCAACTGAAAATGAATGAAGAAACATAAATTACACCTATTTGAACAAGGTGAGACAATTTTATGATGTCTTTCTCGGCAAACTGTATACTAGGGTATAGGCCTATATAATTACTTACCGGTAGTCCTTTTGTGCCAAAAGTCCTTTCTATTTAAAATAGTGACGTTAATGGTTTTCTAGGTGGAGTAGGCCTAGGGCTAGGCCTATTTGGTATAATCTTAATTTGACGGAAGTGTTATTTTGCATTAAATTTATGATTTTCCTTTTTCTAACTGAATATTATTATGTATTTTCTTGGTTTTGGGCCGCGGAAAGTAGTTTCTGGACTTATTTAATCACTTTTAGTTTCTTGAATCGGTCGTTTTGGTACTATAGGTAGGCCTAGTTCAGTAGGTGCGGTCCAACTTTTCAACACAGTTTTTTCCAAAGAAAAAGAATAAAAAACAACTTCAAATTAGAAACAAATGAAGAAGACCTCATTATTAACGATTTATTTATACTAATCACTCTGAAAATATAGCAATTAAATAGAATAACACATATTTAACACAAACACTCGCTCATTTCACTGTCATTGATCCGCCATGTTTGGTATTTACGTCTTGATTTTACTTACTAGGCGTACCAACCATTTTCGCTAAAATACTCCACCTACAAAACCTTTAACGTCGCTATTTTAAATAAAGGACTTTCACCACAAAAGGATTTTCGTTTAAAATAGCGACGTTAAAAGGTTTTGAAGTTTTTTTTTATTATAACAGTAAAAACGTGATGATTCTATTTTGGATTTTTTCTTGTGTTCTTGTAAGGTAACTTGCAGTGAGTACATCTCAGCACGGTAGGCCTAGGCCGCGTCGCTCCGCGCTACTTATAACTTACTTTTGTTTATAAAACAGAAGCTGAAAATTATTCTTAATTGGTTTCCGCGCATTTATTTTTAATATACTTTGAAATATCAGTGATTTGGCAAAGAAAATAAAGTAAAAAAAAAAAAAAATTGCAATTCCGTCAAACTAGTAGAGTTCCGGCCTATTTTAAGTTGAAAAGATTGGTATAAAAAAGATTGTGTGGCTCGTTGGTCTTGTTGTTAGCGTATCTGCTTCCAATGCAGAAGGTCCAGGGTTCGATTCCCGCTAAAGTCAGAAGTTTTTTAACTTCTGATTTGGACTTCAGTCCATCAGTTCTTGTCTTAGGAGTTTGTAAACGGTGACTTTGGAGCCGTCCTAGCAACGAAGCACATAATAAATTTCAGAGTTGTTCTGAATCGGCCTTGTTGATTCTGGCGTTGATTCGCGGGTGTTCGCACTGTCCATACCACTGATTGCTATATTTCCTATTAAAAATATCGATCTTTGGTTGGTTATCGCTCACTCGTCGATTGCGTCGGGGCCTGCAGGGTTGGCTTGGTCGCTTTGATTTAAAGTCCCCCACTGAAAATCAGTTCTATAACTGAGTGGGTAGACTCTAAATAAAATTTATTATTATTTATTTATAAGTTCCGCCCATCCACGACCTGTAAAAATATGGCCAATATGGCCGTCAGGTGCGTGTCTTTATAGGCTAACCTGTGTAGGCCCTAAATTACTAAGTAAGCTCCTACATTGTAGGCCTACATTTTCATATCAGTAAATATCAATAAATCGTTCATAATTACTATTTCTATATTTGTATCATATTTACAGTGGTTTTTCGTCGATTTTAATTGAAAAAACAGTGTTAAAAAGTTGGCCAACACCAACCGAAGAAGTAGGCTAGGCCCTAGGCCTAAGTAGGCCTAGGCCTAGGCTAGGCCTACCTTCTAACCTATCTTAGTGCTTAAAATACAGGTAGCTGGTGGCCTAGGCTAGCTATACGATGTATATAGGGGTAATACAGGTAGGGGGTCATGTAATTTGTCTAGGGTCTAGCATAGGCTAGAAAAACAAGGGGACAAACAGCTCTTTCCAAAAATTTAAAACATAACCTCCAAATAGTTCAGTAGCACGATTGTAGGCCCTACCACAAAGGGCCAAAACTAGGTCAAAGTTTCGTCCGATGATTGTTAAAGAAAAACGCGTTTATTTATTTACCTTTCAATTATGGTATTAATTTACAATGGTATGATGATCAAGTGTTAATTAAATACAATTTTTAGTAACGAAAATATGTGCAGAAATCTCAACGGGCCGTCAGCTGGGTTCTCACCGCCCGCTAAACTTTAGTGCTGTGGATATTTGCACCCACTGAGGTGAGCCGAGGAGGTTTTATGCTATTTTCACGGGTAGATCAAGGTCAGTCAGTGTTGCCAGACTCCCAAAATGGGAATTATTGAACATCTATGTGGAAATTATCGAATTTCCGAGAATAATTATGGCACAAGCTGAAAAATTTAAAAGACTACAAATATGGGGTGTACATAAGGGGCAAATACAAGCTATTAACAATGATATGAACAGAAAGTGAAAATCGCGAATTGACTGTCAGATGAACATGGCAGCGGCGCGGCGCGATCGATCGAGTATTCTCGCCCTCCCCGCCGCGCCGCTGCCATGTTCATCTGACAGTCAATTCGCGATTTTCAGTTGGGATACCCTTGCAGTTGGGATACCTTTCAGTTGGGATACCTTGCAATTTGCAGTTGGGATACTTGCAGTTGGGATACCCACACTATTCGATTTGCAGTTGGGATACCTTGCAGTTGGGATACCTTGCAGGCCACGCCCCACGCACTTGCAGTTAGGCTAGCAGTTCAAGGTGTTGCTGCTAGAATGCGCATCTCCTCCGTTGTGCAGGATGTCGGCGGATGTCGCGCTTTATTTGAAAGAGGCTAATTATAATTTAGTCTGCCACTCAATGTGCCATTTGCCAGATTACTGGTAGTATTTGCTGTCTTATGTGTGTGCTATATTTATTTAAAACATTTAGTAGATAACAACTCTTTAATGAGTACAACGTATCGAAAATTAAACATTAATTTAACTTACTTATTATTGTTATTAATGTCATCATTAAATCATACCAATGTTGTTGTAAAAAACGCAATATATATGATTTCGTAATTGAATGTGTTGTCTTGACCAAATGCATGTATTACAGGTTGATGGCTGAAATCATTAAGTCATCCTTTAAATCAAAGAAAAAACGTATTGTTGAGACAAGATATTCAACATATTATCAATATAATATTATTATCCCCCCCTAAAAATACAAAAATTTGTAAAAAAAAAAAAAAAAAAAACTTTAAAAGTTTTTCGGTGTGAATGTTGTGAGATATAGAATATGAGCCAATCTTTTCATTCTTCCTCCCTAGTTTCGCATTGAAAAGAAGTAAAATCATTTTGCCTGTTGATGAGCGCCAAGCCAACCATTTTCGTGGAAAAAAAGTAAAAATTTATAACTCAAAATCCTAAAAAAAAACGTACTTGGCCATTGAATTTGGTTCATTATGAGAACTTTAGAAAGTCAATGGCCAAGTAATTTTTTTATGATTTTGAGTTTAAAATTTTTACTTTTTTTTACCACGAAAATGGTTGGCTTGGCGCTCGTCAACGGGCGAAATGATCTTACTTCTTTTCAATGCGAAACTGAAAAGATTGTCTCAAATTCTATATCTCACAACATTAACAGTCAAAGACTTTTGATGGAGAGCTTGCATGGCTACCGATTTTTTTTTTTTTTTTACAAATCTTTGTATTTGGGGGGGGGGGGGGATATTACATCTTTCTGCTGTTTGTTTCATATCAAGGCGTAAATACTTGTAATCAAAAATTCAAAGAAAGAGGGAAATTTCAAATGTAATTTTCCATCTAAATTGCTAAGATGTACGGCTATGACGGAGTTTGATTCACTTTCTAAATTTTTGTAAGAATTAAATTGGTGGCAGCATAGCTCAGTTGGTAAGAGCATAGCACGGATGGCTAAGGTCATGCGGCATGCCAAATTTCATGCTGATAACTCTTTAGGTGCCTTCATAATGAATACTGGAAAGCAAGGTAAAAATAATATTAACTACTAGGAAAACGCTTAAGTCCCGCCGCGTTGTTGGATGAGCGTAATTGGTGCATTGAGCTGCCATGTGTTATGCGGATTTTCTGTTGTTCTGTGAAAAAACATTACTTCCTTAAAGATTTTTTAAAAATTAATTCAAAAAATTTTAACGATTTTTTGCAAAAATTTTACACGAATATATTAATTCATAAAATTAAGGTTCTGTGAAAAAATCATTACAATAGGATAAAGCATGTAGGTGTTATAAGCCGAAGAAATTTTAAAAATCGAAAAAAGTCGTAAAATTGCGATTTTCGTAAAAATTTGTTTTTTGATAACGCCCAAATTTCACATGAATATATCAATTCATTAAATAAAGGTTCTGTGAAAAAATCATCACAATCGGACAAAGCATGTAGGTGTTGTAAGTCGAAGAAATTTTAAAAAAAATCGAAAAAAAATCGTAAAATTGCGATTTTCATGAGAAATAATTTTCCGATTGTGCTCAAAAACGTGGCAGTTCTAAGTTCAGAGATTTCGAAGACCTCCATAAAATTTCATCGCAATCGGAGTATCGGTTTAGCCGCAATCGTGTTAACAAACAGACAAAAATACATAAAAAAAAAAAAAAAATCCGGATTTTTTTCTCCAGTGTAGTGAAATGGAATCTTCGCTTCGCTCATCCAATTAGGGATGGGGGTTGAAAAAATGTGATTTAGGAAATGAGAATAGGCCAACTGGGTTAAAACACATTATTGGATGAGCGTAGCGAGCGTAGCGAGCGAAGCGAAGATTCCATTTCACTACACTGGAGAAAAAAATCCGGAATGTTTTTTTTTCTTTTATCTTTTTTTTGTATTTTTGTGTGTTTGTTTAACACGATTCCGGCTAAAACCGATACTCTGATTACGATGAAATTTTATGGACGCCTTCGAAATCTCTGAACTTAGAACCGCAACGTTTTTGAGCACAATCGCGAAATTTTTCTTATAAAAAACGCAATTTTACGATTTTGTTCGATTTTTTAAAAATTTCTTCGACTTAATAACACCTACACGCTTTATCCGATTGTAATGATTTTTTCACAGAACCTTAATTTATGAATTAAGATATTCGTGTGAAATTTGAGCGTAATCGAAAAATTATTTCTCATGAAAATCGAAATTTTACGGGTTTTTTCTTTTTTAAAACAATTCTTTGACTTATAACACCTACATGCTTTATCCTATTGTAATGATTTTTTCACAGAACCTTAATTTTATGAATTTATATACTCGTGTTAAATTTGAGCGCAATCGAATAATTATTTCTTATGAAAATTGCAATTTTACGATTTTTTATTTTTTTTAAATTACGATTTATTAAAAAAAATAAGTTAATTTTTATTTAATTTAATTTAATTTAAAAAAATCTTCGACTAAGTAATATTTTTTTCACAGAACAACAGAAAAGTTGCGTAACACATGGCAGCTCAATATGCACCAATTACGCTCATCCAACAACGCGGCGGGACTTAAGCGTTTTCCTAGTACATAATTTTAAACTAGGAAAACGCTTAAGTCCCGCCGCGTTGTTGGATGAGCGTAATTGGTGCATTGAGCTGCCATGTGTTATGTGAATTTTCTGTTCTGTGAAAAAATCATTACTAAGTTGATGATTTTTTTTTAAATAATTTAAAATAAATAAAAAATAAACTTTAATTTTTAATTTTTTTAATTAATCGTAATTTAAAAAAAAAAAAAAATCGTAAAATTTCGATTTCCATAAGAAATAATTATTTGATTGTGCTCAAATTTTACACGAATATATGAATTCATAAAATTAAGGTTCTGTGAAAAAATCATTACAATCGGATAAAGAATGTAGGTGTTATTTGTCAAAGAATTGTTTTAAAAAAGAAAAACCCCGTAAAATTGCGATTTTTATGAGAAATAATTATTTGATTGCGCTTAAATTTTCCACGAATATATAAATTCATAAAATAAAGGTTCTGTGAAAAAATCATTATAATCGGACAAAGATTGTAGGTATTATAAATCGAAGAAATTTTTTAAAAATCGAAAAAAATCGTAAAATTGCGATTTTTGGATGAGCGTAGCGAGCGTAGCGAGCGAAGCGAAGATTCCATTTCACTACACTGGAGAAAAAAATCCGGAATGTTTTTTTTTTTTCTTTCTTTCTTTCTTTCTTTCTGTATTTTTGTCTGTTTGTTAACACGATTCCGGCTAAACCGATACTCCGATTGCGATAAAATTTTATGGAGACCTTTGAAATCTCTGAACTTAGAACTGCCAAGTTTTGAGCGCAATCGGAAAATTATTTCTCATGAAAATCGCCATTTTAGGAATTTTTCAATTTTTAAAAATTTTCTTCGACTTATAACACCTACATGCTTAATTCGATTTTAATGATTTTTTCACAAAACCTTTATTGGATGAGCGCAGCGAGCGTAGCGAGCGAAGCGAAGATTCCATTCTACTACACTGGAGAAAAAAATCCGGAATGTTTTTTTTTTTTTCTTTTTTTTTTTTTTTTTTCTTTTTGTATTTTTGTCTGTTTGTCCGCACGATTCCGGCTAAACCGATACTCCGATTGAGATGAAATTTCATGGAGGCCTTCGAAATCTCTGAACTTAGAACTGCCACGTTTTTGAGCGCAATCGAAAAATTATTTCTCATGAAAATCGCAATTTTACGATTTTTTTCGATTTTTTAAAAATTTCTTTGACTTATAACACCTACATGCTTTATCCGATTTTAATGATTTTTGCACAGAACCTTTATTTTATGAATTAAGATATTCTTGTGAAATTTGAGCGCAATTGAAAAAATATTTATCATAAAAATCGAAATTTTACGGGTTTTTTCTTTTTTTAAACAATTCTTTGACTTATAACACCTACATGCTTTATCCGATTGTAATGATTTTTTCGCAGAACCTTAATTTTGTGAATTCATATATAAGTGTTAAATTTGAGCGCAATCGAGAAATTTTTTCTTATAAAAATCGCAATTTTACGATTTTTTTTAACAATTACGATTAATAAATTAAAAAATTAAAGTAAATCTTTAATTTAATTTAATTTAATTTAATTAAATTAAAAAAAAATTCAACTAAGTAATGGTTTTTCCACAGAACAACAGAAAATTCGCATAACACATGGCAGCTCAATGCACCAATTACGCTCATCCAACAACGCGGCGGGACTTAAGCGTTTTCCTAGTTTTATGAATTAAGATATTCGTGTGAAATTTGAGCGCAATCGAAAAATTATTTCTCATGAAAATCGAAATTTTACATGTTTTTTTCTTTTTTTAAACAAGTCTTTGACTTATAACACCTACATGCTTTATCCTATTGTAATGAATTTTTCACAGAACCTTAATTTTATGAATTAATATATTCTTGTAAAATTTGAGCGCAATCGAATAATTATTTCTTATGAAAATCGAAATTTTACGATTTTTTTTTTAAAATTACGATTCATAAAAAAAATTAAAAAATAAAGTTAATTTTGTATTTAATTTAATTTAATTTAAAAAAATTATTGGACTATGTAATAATTTTGTCACAGAACAACAGAAAATCCTCATATCACATGGCAGCTCAATTCACCAATTACGCTCATCCAACAACGCGGCGGGACTAAGCGTTTTCCTAGTTATGGGAATTTTTTTTTCGATTGTGCTCAAAAACGTGGCAGTTCTAAGTTCAGAGATTTCGAAGGTCTCAATAAAATTTCATCGCAATCGGAGTATCGGTTTAGCCGGAATCGTGCTAAAACAGACAAAAATACAAAAAAAAAGAAAAAAAAAACATTCCGGATTTTTTTCTCCAGTGTAGTGAAATGGAATCTTCGCTTCGCTCGCTACGCTCGCTACGCTCATCCAAAAACTAATTTTAATAAAAATTAAATTTTGGGTTAGAACTATGAATTATTCCAATTTTAGGGGATGATTTAGGGGTGTTTGGGGTGGATTTCGCTTGCCACTCGACGGATTATTTTTCATATTATTGGATGAGGTAGCTCGCTACGAGCAAAGCGAAGATTCCATTTCACTTAACTGGAGAAAAAAATCCGGATTTTTTTTTCTTCTTTTTTTTTATGTATTTTTGTCTGTTGTTAACACGATTTCGGCTAAACCGATACTCCGATTGCGATGAAATTTTATGGAGGTCTTCGAAATCTCTGAACTTAGAACTGCCACGTTTTTGAGCACAATCGGAAAATTATTTCTCATGAAAATCGCAATTTTACGATTTTCTTCAATATTTAAAAAATTTCTTCGACTTACAACACCTACATGCCTTGTCCGATTGTAATGATTTTTTCACAGAACCTTAATTTCATGTATTTATATATTGATGTGAAATTTGAGCGTTATCAAAAAACTAATTTTTACGAAAATCGCAATTTTACGACTTTTTTTATTTTTAAAATTTCTTCGGCTTATAACACCTACATGTTTTATCCTATTGTAATGATTTTTTCACAGAACCTTAATTTTATAAATTAATATATTCGTGTAAAATTTGTGCGCAATCGAATAATTATTTCTTATCAAAATGGTCGCTGTAAAGATGTCTCAAGTCCAAATTTGCCACCTCCACCAGTCCCAAACCATCACAAATATGGAATAGTACTTAGTTAAAGAAGTGCCTTTTCTTTATTTAAATAATTATAAATTAGTAATCTTCTTTTGTAATTTGTATTAAATTTGTAAAATATTTTCTTAATTGTAAGCATTTGAAAATCAGATTTAAATCAAAAAAATGTATATAAATAAAAATACGTACACTAATAACATTGAAATTCGATCTAAAAATTGAATTTAAAAGAATATATTATATTGATAATATATCTTGTTGTTTCACCAATACGTTTTTTCTTTGTTTGATTCAAAAGGATGACTTAGTGACTTCAGCCAGCAACTGTAAACATTCATTTGGTCAAAAACAACACATTCAATTACGAAATCATATATATTGCATTCTGTATAACAACATTGGCAGTTGGCACGAATTAATGAAGATAATAATAACAATAATAAGTAAGTTAAATAATTAATGTTTAATTTTCGAAACGTTGTACTCATTAAAGAGTTGTTATCCACTTAATGTTTTAAATTATATATCGTACACACATAAGACAGCTAATACTACCAGCAATCTGGCAAATGGCACATTGAGTGGCAGACTAAATTATAATTAGCCTCTTTCAAATAAAGCGCGACATCCTGCACAACGGTGAAGATGCCCATTCTAGCAGCAACAACTTGAACTGCTAGCCCAACTGCAAGTGCGTGGGGCGTGGCCTGCAAGGTATCCCAACTGCAAGGTATCCCAACTGCAGGGTATCCCAACTGCAAATTGGACATTGTGGGTATCCCAACTGCAAGTATCCCAACTGCAAATTGCAAGGTATCCCAACGAAAAGGTATCCCAACTGCCGCGCTCCCGATCGATCGACTCACATGATGCTGATCGATCGATCGACTCACATGACGCAGTGTTACCAAATGTGAATCGCTGTCAGCGCGTCTTTCAAACTAGGTTAAAGAGATAACACACAAATTGGCTGTCTGAATTCAACAAAACAACGAATAAATTCAAATATAAATGAATAATAACTTGAGAAATTTGATTTTTTATAGACTTGTATAAAAAATGGCACAAATTACCCTAATTATGGCACTACATCTAAAACTATGGCATATTTAGTCACTATGGCACATGCACTATCGATTATCGAATGACACCCTAGATTATGGCATAAAACGATAATTATGGCACGTCTGGCAACACTGAGGTCAGTTGTATTAGATGGCTGGAGGGGCGGCGGCCTATGTTTACCTGGCTGCTGGACTGAAGCCAGTTTTGCAGCGCGCGGTGGAGCGGCGGCCATATTGGGACTGGACGGATTCCTATGCATGCATCTCTATCAACTAGGAAAACGCTTAAGTCCCGCCGCGTTGTTGGATGAGCGTAATTGGTGCATTGAGCAGCCATGTGTTATGCGAATTTTTTGTTGTTCTGTGGCAAAATCATTACATAATTGAAATTTTTTAAATTAAATTAAATTAAATTAAAAATTAACTTTAATTTTTTAATTTTTTAAAAATTAATTGAAATTGTTAAAAAAAGAAAAAAAAGCGTAAAATTGCGATTTTTATAAGAAATAACTTCTCGATTGCGCTCAAATTTAACACTTTATCTATTAATTCATAAAATAAGGGTTCTGTGAAAAAATCATTACAATCGGATAAAACATGTAGGTGTTATAAGTCAAAGAATTGTTTAAAAAAAGAAAAAAAACTGTAAAATTTCGATTTTTATGATAAATATTTTTTCAATTGCGCTCAAATTTCACACGAGTATCTTAATTCATAAAATAAAGGTTCTGTGCAAAAATCATTAAAATCGAATAAAGCATGTAGGTGTTATAAGTCGAAGAAATTTTTAAAAATCGAAAACACATCGTAAAATTGCGATTTTCATGAGAAAAATTTTTCCGATTGCGCTCAAAAACTTGGCAGTTCTAAGTTCAGAGATTTCGAAGGTCTCCATAAAATTTCATCGCAATCGGATTATCGGTTTAGCCGTAATCATGTGGACAAACAGACAAAAATACAGAAAAAAAAAAAAAAAAAACATTCCGGATTTTTTTCTCCAGTGTAGTGAAATGGAATCTTCGCTTCGCTCGCTACGCTCGCTACGCTCATCCAATGATCTCTGCTACGTGTTTTCAATAGCAGCTAGCACTGCTGGCCTACTTCGGATAGGGAAATTAAGGATTTGTTCAGGAATATGAATTTAAAATAAAGGATACATACTAACATTAATAATATTAGCACTGAAACAATGACCATAATATTAATATTTATTATTGATACAAAGTGCAATAACAACAAATAGACAATGCAGATTCTCATTTCATATTCAATCCAGTTAATGGACTTGTAGCTTTTTGAAAAATGGTATAGGGCCTAACAATTATTATTTATGAAAACATAATCACATGCCAATATTAAAAATGATCAATGAAATGATGTAGGACTACATAGGCACATAGGCACACATCCTTATTTAAAAACATGTTTATTTTAGTGGCAGTCGACATCGAAAATCTGACTCATTAGCGCACTGTGTTTTGATAAGCCCTACAGACTGTATTGGATGCAAACGAGCCCTTAGGAGAAATATTATTGCCTTATTCATTGTCACCACTATTCTAGTCAGGTCTAGTAAGGATTTGTTGTATCTAGTCTTGTCTATTCTCATCTAGATTAGTGTAGGATTCTACTCAAGTCAGGTTTAGCAGGTTTATAGTAAGGATTTGTTGTATCTAGTCTTGTCTATTTTCATCTAGATTAGTGTATTCTAGTCAAGTCCTTCTGGTTTTTTATTCCACTTATTGTAACAACCGAACGCAGCACAACTAATCACCATATTCGCAGTTCCGTCCCGAAATCGTAACTAGCAACGCATGCAAAACCGGGCTTCGCGCATGCTGATCACCTGAAAGCGTCCAGTCCCAACATGGCGGCCACGCGGAGCGCGGCCGGCGGATTTGCTTCAACTTTCGTGCCGTACCCCCCTCCAGCCATTAGATGGCTGGAGGGGCGGTGGCCTATGTTTACCTGGCTGCTGGACTGAAGCCAGTTTTGCAGCGCGCGGTCGAGCGGCGGCCATATTGGGACTGGACGGATTTCTATGCATGCATATTCTCTGCTACGTGTTTTCAGTAGCAGTTAGCACTGCTGGCCTACTTTGGATAGGGAAATTAAGGATTTGTTCAGGAATAAGAATTTAAAATAAAGGATACATACTTACATTAATAATATTAGCATTCAAACAATGGCCATATTATTCATTTGCCATATTTTTTATTATTATTTTGTAATAATAACGAACTGCTAACAAATTGAATTGACTTGAATTAATATTTAGTATTGATACAAAGTTTAATAACAACAATTATTTATGAAACCTAATCCCAAGCCAATATCAAAATGATGTAGGCCTACATAGTCACACGTCTTAATTTATAAACATGTTTATTTTAATGGCAGTCGACATCGAAAATCTGACTCATTGTTTTGGTGGTAAGCCAGCTACAGACTGAATGAAATATTAAATCAGCTGCTTAGTTATTTTGATTGTTATATCGAAAAATAGTATTTAAAACAAAACAAAATTACTGATTGTAATGAAAATAAAACCTGTTATCTTAAATAGGTGCGTAAACCGACCTTTATATAAAATATAAAATATTGTTACCAGTTGGTTGTTATTGGTTATTGATGTTTGAAGATGACTAGCGATTTAGCACTGTCCTGACCCTTGTATCTGACCGGTTTCTATTGTACTCTTTGGTTGCATGATGGATTCTTATTTTCAGGTATTTGTTAGCAATGGTCTGGGTCAATTCATTGACATGGCCATCAAGTGGCCCCAATCTCTTACGTGACTCTCAAGAGACATTATTATTATGGGAGGGTTATAAGTGGAAGATGCGAGATAGTAAAAAATAGTTTGGATTAATGATGGAGGTTAGAAGATTAAAAATTTATACCACTTGGGGGAAAAAAATCCGGAAAAAAATGGTGTTTTTTTTTTTTCTTTTTTTTTTTTTTTTTCTTTTTGTATTTTTGTCTGTTTTTCCGCACGATTCCGGCTAAACCGATACTCCGATTGAGATGAAATTTCATGGAGGCCTTCGAAATCTCTGAACTTAGAACTGCCACGTTTTTGAGCGCAATCAAAAAATTTATTTCTCATGTAAAATCGCAATTTTACGATTTTTTTCGATTTTTAAAAATTTCTTTGACTTAAACACCTACATGCTTTATCCGATTTTAATGATTTTTGCAAAAGAACCTTTATTTTATGAATTAAGATATTCTGTGAAATTTGAGCGCAATTGAAAAAATATTTATCATAAAAATCGAAATTTTACGGGTTTTTTTTTTTTAAACAATTCTTTGACTTAAAAACACCTACATGCTTTATCCGATTGTAATGATTTTTTCGCAGAACCTTAATTTTGTGAATTTATATATAAGTGTTAAATTTGAGCGCAATCGAGAAATTTTTTCTTATAAAAATCGCAATTTTACGATTTTTTTTAACAATTACGATTAATAAATTAAAAAATTAAAGTAAATTTTTAAATTTTTATTTAATTTAATTAAATTTGAAAAAAATTCAACTAAGTAATGGTTTTTCCACAGAACAACAGAAAATTCGCATAACACATGGCAGCTCAAGCACCAATTACGCTCATCCAACAACGCGGCGGGACTTAAGCGTTTTCCTAGTTTTATGAATTAAGATGTTCGTGTGAAATTGAGCGCAATCGAAAAATTATTTCTCATGCAAATCGAAATTTTACATGTTTTTTCTTTTTTTAAACAAGTCTTTGACTTATAACACCTACATGCTTTATCCTATTGTAATGAATTTTTCACAGAACCTTAATTTTATGAATTAATATATTCTTGTAAAATTTGAGCGCAATCGAATAATTATTTCTTATGAAAATCGCAATTTTACGATTTTTTCCTTTTTTAAATTACGATTCATAAAAAAAATTAAAAAATAAAGTCAATTTTTTATTTAATTTAATTTAATTTAAAAAAATTATTCGATTTTGTAATAATTTTGTCACAGAACAACAGAAAATCCTCATAACACATGGCAGCTCAATGCACCAATTACGCTCATCCAACAACGCGGCGGGACTTAAGCGTTTTCCTAGTTATGGGAATTTTTTTTTCGATTGTGCTCAAAAACGTGGCAGTTCTAAGTTCAGAGATTTCGAAGGTCTCAATAAAATTTCATCGCAATCGGAGTATCGGTTTAGCCGGAATCGTGCTAACAAACAGACAAAAATACAAAAAAAAAAAAAAAAAAAACATTCCGGATTTTTTTCTCCAGTGTAGTGAAATGGAATCTTCGCTTCGCTCGCTACGCTCGCTACGCTCATCCAAAAACTAATTTGAATAAAATTAAATTTTGGGTTAGAGCTATGAATTATTCCAATTTTAGGGGATTATTTAGGGAGTGTTGGGGGTGGATTTCGCTTGCCACTCGACGGATTATTTTTCATATTATTGGATGAGGTAGCTCGCTACGAGCAAAGCGAAGATTCCATTTCACTACACTGGAAAAAAAAAATCCGGATTTTTTTTTCTTCTTTTTTTTTATGTTTTTTTGTCTGTTTGTTAACACGATTTCGGCTAAACCGATACTCCGATTGCGATGAAATTTTATGAGGTCTTCGAAATCTCTGAACTTAGAACTGCCACGTTTTTGAGCACAATCGGAAAATTATTTCTCATGAAAATCGCAATTTTACGATTTTCTTCAATATTTAAAAAAATTCTTCGACTTACAAAAACCTACATGCCTTGTCCGATTGTAATGATTTTTTCACAGAACCTTAATTTCATGTATTTATATATTGATGTGAAATTTGAGCGTTATCAAAAAACTAATTTTTACGAAAATCGCAATTTTACGACTTTTTTTATTTTTAAAATTTCATCGGCTTATAACACCTACATGTTTTATCCTATTGTAATGATTTTTTCACAGAACCTTAATTTATAAATTAATATATTCGTGTAAAATTTGTGCGCAATCGAATAATTATTTCTTATCAAAATGGTCGCTGTAAAGATGTCTCAAGTCCAAATTTGCCACCTCCACCAGTCCCAAACCATCACAAATATGGAATAGTACTTAGTTAAAGAAGTGCCTTTTCTTTATTTAAATAATTATAAATTATTAATCTTCTTTTGTAATTTGTATTAAATTTGAAAAATATTTTCTAATTGTAAGCATTTGAAAATCAGATTTAAATAAAAAAAAATGTATATAAATAAAAATACGTACACTAATAACATTGAAATTCGATCTAAAAATTGAATTTAAAAGAAATATTATTTTGATAATATATCTTGTTGTTTCACCAATACGTTTTTTCTTTGTTTGATTCAAAAGGATGACTTAGTGACTTCAGCCAGCAACTGTAAACATTCATTTGGTCAAAAACAACACATTCAATTACGAAATCATATATATTGCATTCTGTATAACAACATTGGCAGTTGGCACAAATTAATGAAAGATAATAATAACAATAATAAGTAAGTTAAATAATTAATGTTTAATTTTCGAAACGTTGTACTCATTAAAGAGTTGTTATCCACTTAATGTTTTAAATTATATATCGTACACACATAAGACAGCTAATACTACCAGCAATCTGGCAAATGGCACAGTGAGTGGCAGACTAAAATATTTATAATAAGCCTCTTTCAAATAAAGCGCGACATCCTGCACAAAGGAGAAGATGCGCATTCTAGCAGCAACAACTAAACTGCGGGCCCAAACTGCAAGTGCGTGGGGCGTGGTTTGCAAGGTATCCCAACTGCAAGTATCCCAACTGCAAGGTATCCCAACTGCAAATCGGACATTGTGGGTATCCCAACTGTAAGGTATCCCAACTGCAAATTGCAAGGTATCCCAACGAAAAGGTATCCCAACTGCAAGGGTATCCCAACTAAGAGGTATCCCAACTGCCGCGCTCCCGATCGATCGACTCACATGATGCTGATCGATCGATCGACTCACATGACGCAGTGTTACCAAATGTGAATCGCTGTCAGCGCGTCTTTCAAACTAGGTTAAAGAGATAACACACAAATTGGCTGTCTGAATTCAACAAAACAACGAATAAATTCAAACATAAATGAATAATAACTTGAGAAATTTGATTTTTTATAGACTTGTATAAAAAAAGGGCACAAATTACCCTAATTATGGCACTACATCTAAAACTATGGCATATTTAGTCACTATGGCACATGCACTATCGATTATCGAATGACACCCTAGATTATGGCATAAAACGATAATTATGGCACGTCTGGCAACACTGAGGTCAGTTGTATTAGATGGCTGGAGGGGCGGCGGCCTATGTTTACCTGGCTGCTGGACTGAAGCCAGTTTTGCAGCGCGCGGGGAGCGGCGGCCATATTGGGACTGGACGGATTCCTATGCATGCATCTCTATCAACTAGGAAAACGCTTAAGTCCCGCCGCGTTGTTGGATGAGCGTAATTGGTGCATTGAGCAGCCATGTGTTATGCGAATTTTTTGTTGTTCTGTGGCAAAATCATTACATAATTGAAATTTTTTAAATTAAATTAAATTAAATTAAAAATTAACTTTAATTTTTAATTTTTTAAAAATTAATTGAAATTGTTAAAAAAAGAAAAAAAGCGTAAAATTGCGATTTTTATAAGAAATAACTTCTCGATTGCGCTCAAATTTAACACTTTATCTATTAATTCATAAAATAAGGGTTCTGTGAAAAAATCATTACAATCGGATAAAACATGTAGGTGTTATAAGTCAAAGAATTGTTTAAAAAAAGAAAAAAACTGTAAAATTTCGATTTTTATGATAAATATTTTTCAATTGCGCTCAAATTTCACACGAGTATCTTAATTCATAAAATAAAGGTTCTGTGCAAAAATCTTTAAAATCGAAATAAAGCATGTAGGTGTTATAAGTCGAAGAAATTTTTAAAAAATCGAAAAAAATCGTAAAATTGCGATTTTCATGAGAAAAATTTTTCCGATTGCGCTCAAAAACTTGGCAGTTCTAAGTTCAGAGATTTCGAAGGTCTCCATAAAATTTCATCGCAATCGGATTATCGGTTTAGCCGTAATCATGTGGACAAACAGACAAAAATACAGAAAAAAAAAAAAAAAAAAAACATTCCGGATTTTTTTCTCCAGTGTAGTGAAAGGGGAATCTTCGCTTCGCTCGCTACGCTCGCTACGCTCATCCAATGATCTCTGCTACGTGTTTTCAATAGCAGCTAGCACTGCTGGCCTACTTCGGATAGGGAAATTAAGGATTTGTTCAGGAATATGAATTTAAAATAAAGGATACATACTAACATTAATAATATTAGCACTGAAACAATGACCATAATATTAATATTTATTATTGATACAAAGTGCAATAACAACAAATAGACAATGCAGATTCTCATTTCATATTCATCCAGTTAATGGACTTGTAGCTTTTTGAAAAATGGTATAGGGCCTAACAATTATTATTTATGAAAACATAATCACATGCCAATATTAAATGATCAATGAAATGATGTAGGACTACATAGGCACATAGGCACACATCCTTATTTAAAAAACATGTTTATTTTAGTGGCAGTCGACATCGAAAATCTGACTCATTGGCGCACTGTGTTTTGATAAGCCCTACAGACTGTATTGGATGCAAACGAGCCCTTAGGAAAAATATTATTGCCTTATTCATTGTCACCACTATTCTAGTCAGGTCTAGTAAGGATTTGTTGTATCTAGTCTTGTCTATTCTCATCTAGATTAGAGTATTCTAGTCAAGCCAGCTCTAGTAGAATGTTGTATTTAGTCTTGTCTATTCTCATCTAGATTAGTGTAGGATTCTACTCAAGTCAGGTTTAGCAGGTTTATAGTAAGGATTTGTTGTATCTAGTCTTGTCTATTTTCATCTAGATTAGTGTATTCTAGTCAAGTCCTTCTGGTTTTTTTATTCCACTTATTGTAACAACCGAACGCAGCACAACTAATCACATATTCGCAGTTCCGTCCCGAAATCGTAACTAGAAAACGCATGCAAAACCGGGCTTCGCGCATGCTGTCACCTGTCACCTGAAAGCGTCCAGTCCCAAACATGGCGGCCACGCGGAGCGCGGCCGGCGGATTTGCTTCAACTTTCGTGCCGTACCCCCCCCCCAGCCATTAGATGGCTGGAGGGGCGGTGGCCTATGTTTACCTGGCTGCTGGACTGAAGCCAGTTTTGCAGCGCGCGGTCGAGCGGCGGCCATATTGGGACTGGACGGATTTCTATGCATGCATATTCTCTGCTACGTGTTTTCAGTAGCAGTTTGCACTGCTGGCCTACTTTGGATAGGGAAATTAAGGATTTGTTCAGGAATAAGAATTTAAAATAAAGGATACATACTTACATTAATAATATTAGCATTCAAACAATGGCCATATTATTCATTTGCCATATTTTTTATTATTATTTGTAATAATAACGAACTGCTAACAAATTGAATTGACTTGAATTAATATTTAGTATTGATACAAAGTTTAATAACAACAAATAGACAATGCAGATTCTCAATTCATATTCAATACAAGTTATTGGACTTTAAAACTTTTATTAATGGTACCTATAACAATAATTATTTATGAAACCTAATCCCAAGCCAATATCAAAATGATGTAGGCCTACATAGTCACACGTCTTAATTTATAAACATGTTTATTTTAATGGCAGTCGACATCGAAAAATCTGACTCATTGTTTTGGTGGTAAGCCAGCTACAGACTGAATGAAATATTAAATCAGCTGCTTAGTTATTTTGATTGTTATATCGAAAAATAGTATTTAAAACAAAACAAAATTACTGATTGTAATGAAAATAAAACCTGTTATCTTAAATAGGTGCGTAAACCGACCTTATATAAAATATAAAATATTGTTACCAGTTGGTTGTTATTGGTTATTGATGTTTGAAGATGACTAGCCCATTTAGCACTGTCCTGACCTTGTATCTGACCCGGTTTTTATTGTACTCTTTGGTTGCATGATGGATTCTTATTTTCAGGTATTTGTTAGCAATGGTCTGGGTCAATTCATTGACATGGCCATCAAGTGGCCCCAAATCTCTTACGTGACTCTCAAGAGACATTATTATTATGGAGAGGGTTATTAAGTGGAAGATGCAGAGAATAGTTAAAAAAAATAGTTTTGGGGATTAATGATGGAAGGTTTAAGTCTTTTATCTGAAAGTCTAAGAAGGATTGGATACCTTAATTTTGATTAACAAGACCTAAGTTTTTTTTTAAACTACTAAAACTGATGTTAGTATCTTTTTATTGGTTATTCTCTTATTTTTATTTGTGTGTGAGGCTGAGTGTTTGTTTCAAAGCGTAAGCATTTATTGTTGACTTTGTTAAGTTTAGAATTTATAGTACTGAGTTATTTATAATTTTGTTTATTTATTTAAATTTAATAAATTGTGTTTTTTTAGAAAAGTATTTTTGAATTTTTTTTTGTGAGGGGGGTTTAGGTTTATCAATTTTGGTTTCTATAATCCGTACTCATGGTAATGATTATTTTCAATCATTTAGAATTTTACAAAAAGTTTGGTTGAAGGTTTTGATTTCATTAGTCTTTTTAGTTCCTTTATGTTTTATACAAAATATGTGGTGATTGGTTTAATCATTACTTTTTGTTAACTTTTGTTTTTTTATTTATATGTTTATAGCACTTTTTTGGGGAACTTGGGTTATTTTGTAGGATGTGATATTTTGTCTTATGGCTTGATTTTGTTGAGCCCCTGAATTTGTGTATTAATAGTAACAGCTAGAGAATATGTTTATCGTTATCGTAAGGTTCGATAATTTTAGCAGGTGGTATGGTATGGTATGGTATGGTTTATGACGTATTTTTAAGGTTTTAATAATAGCTGGTCTGACTTTTAATACATTTGAGTAGGGATTAGTTTAGTCGGGGGTGTGATGTTAGTTAGTTTAATATGTTTACTCAAACGGATTTAAAGGCATTGATTGCTTATTTGTCTGTTGCTCACATGGGGGTTGTTTTAAGGGGATTTATGACTAACTTATTGGGGATTTTGTGGTTCTTTTACTCTTTTAATTGCTCATGGTTTATGTTCACCTGGTTTATTTTGTTTAGCAAATATTTCTTATGAGCGACTCGGGGGTCGGAGACTTTTAATTATGTGTGGGTTAATAAATGTTATGCCTAACTTTATGGTGATTTTATTAATCTCTTGTAATATGACAGCTCCTCCTTCTTTAAATCTATGAAGTAAGATTAGCTTATTGAAAAAATTAGTAGGGTGAACTTGAGTATAGTATAGTTATATTGGGATTCTTATCTTTTTTTAGAGCAGCTTATACTTTATTTTTATATTCATATAGCCAACATAGGGTAATTTATTGTTGTTTTATTTATTATATAATATTGTAACAACCGAACGCAGCACAACTAATCACCATATTGCAGTTCCGTCCCGAAATCGTAACTAGTAACGCATTCAAAACCGGGCTTCCCGCATGCTGTCACCTGAAAGCGTCCAGTCCCAACATGGCGGCCACGCGCCGGGCGGCCGGCGGATTTGCTTCAACTTTCGTGCAGCACCCCCCTCCAGCCATCTAATACAACCTCCTTGGTCGCAGCAGCGAATTAGAAGCCATCTTGGTGCCTAATTCTAGAGCGGGAATGTAGTAACTAGTACATATTCACGCACTTTGCATACTAGTGAGTTCATTACCTAAAAAACTGGAGGTTGTCAACGACTTTCAATACCACGTTAGTAATCAGGATGAATGCCACTATAACGTCATATAGTGGTTATGTTTGGACATGTCGTCGTTTTCCTTTAAAACTCGCATTTCTCGGCGACATAGTAATTTTTCACACGCCACCTTGAAAAATACCGTCATTTACTAGTGTTTTTATGATTATGTGTAGACACTATTATTATCACATGTGTTGCTTTGGGCACAAGGCATGTTGGTAATAAACTAGGAAGCTTCGCAAACGCTTTTTCAGGTGCGTTGTTGGATGAGCGTAATTGTTTAAGGGGTTATTTCACTGAAAATGTATGAAAAACCAGCAATTTTGCATTATTATAGTTTTCATTGCTTTTAAGTTGACTTTTTTATTTAATGAATACATAAATTTATTTTATGCTGATATAATGCTAAAAGCATAAAATGATTTTTTTCTTGAGCACTGTATGCTATTTTACATGGGAAAATGGCTTACCAGTACTGATATTTGGCCTAATCTAGGGCTGTATAGAGTGTTATTCATAACATTTTTAGTTAATTTTAAAGAAGCCTAGATTAACAGGTTATAAAGGCCCAGTGAATTCATGTAAAAATAAACTAACTGAACCTTTAGGCTATGTTATACTCAAATTTACCAAAAAAAAAACAACATAAATAAACTTTTAATGCTATTATCAAAAACTTTTATTCTAGCATTTTTTTTTCCTACTTTAGTAATTTAGTTTAGTATAATTTCTTTTTTGATATGCTCACAAGTCTTATTCTGAAAAATTTATTAGACAAATTTTTGATGAGATTTATAGTTTTTTAATTAAAATAAATGGGAAATATAGATTGTTACAAAAAACATAAATTCTCCAACAAAGCAAAAGAAAAAAAACATATTTATCAAACAAAAACAAAAATTATAAAATCCGTTCTAGTGAAGATTTAGATGTATTGTTTTTTTAATCTTAAACACCTTTCACTTTAAAAAATAAATGAAAATTATAAAAGCCTTAGCATTTTTATCAAAACGCTGTTTAAATCGTAAAATTGCAATTATTATGAGAAATAATTGTTTGATTGCGATCAAATTTCACACGAATATTATATAAGTCTATAAAATTAAGGTTCTGTGAAAAATTATTACAATCAAATAAAGCATGTAGGTGTTATAGGCCTATGTCAAAGAATGTTTAAAAAATAAAAAAAATAATAAATTTGCGATTTTCATAAGAAATAATTTTTCGATTGCGCTCAAATTTCACACGAATATATTAATTCATAAAATTAAGGTTCTGTGAAAAAATCATTTCCATCGGATAAAGCATGTAGGTGTTTTAAGTCGAAGAAAGTTTTTAAAAATCGAAAAAAATCGTAAAACTGCGATTTTCATGAGAAAAAAAATTTAGATTGCGCTCAAAAACGTGGCAGTTCTAAGTTCAGAGATTTCGAAGGCCTCCATTAATTTCAGCGCAATTGGAGTATCGGTTTAGCCGGAATCGTGTTAGTTGACAGACAAAAATACGAAAAAAATGAAAAAAACATTCCGGATTTTTTTCTCCTGTGTAGTGAAATGAAATCTTCGCTTCGCTCGCTACGCTCATCCAATTATCAGAAACAGGCTTTTAGAAATAAATGTTCAAAATCGTAAGAAAAATTGCTCATGGATATCCTACACATCACACTATAACCGTAACAAACCCAAAGCTATAAACATAGGGTATTTAATATTATTTAATTTTATTAATTACATTACAACAAAAATTTCTAGCTTCATTTTATTGGGTTGTCAATTTTATTATCTCGAAATGCACGCGATTCTTTTCTGGCCTCTACATCGTCATTTTGTGGTCAAGTTTTAGGGCGCGCGTTCACTTTGATTTTTTAAATTCCCTCTATTTCTCGTGCATGTCACCAATATGGCTGCTATACATTGTGGAACGGGTTGCGACGACCTAACCTAGTGGCCACACGAGCGAGTTAGACGAGCCTCCGCCACCAACTCGCTCGTGTGGCCACGAACCTAGAGAGTTAGACGATCCTCCGCTAGGCGGAGATCGAGAGGACCTTGATCGTTCGCGCACGACTATTTTATCGGCTGTGAGCATGCCGGCAGAGCCCGCACTATTCAAACAGCACATTTTGTGACGGCTGATTTATATTATAAGGTACACTCTTCTTGGTATATTCAGGATTAAAAGGACCAGGGAAATTATGAATTACTGTCTTTTTTGTCCTGCCATCTGTGGTGTACGGTGTAGAGCATTGACATGTTATTTTGTCCCAGGCAAAAACACCACCGTGTCACAGTTTATAGCTTTATTTATTTATTATCATGCATATTACCGTCTCGTTAAGCGAGCGAAGCGAGCGTTTCCATTTGACTCTGCCGGAAAAATTAGTCACTGGTTTTGTTTTTTTGTTTTTTTTTTGTTTGTTTGTTTGTTTGTTTGTTTTTTTTGTTTGTATGTCTCGCCATAACGTTCGAACGGAGGCTCGGATCGAGTTGAAATTTTGACCATCCGCAAGCTTCGTTCTCGATTGAATGCCATTAGTTTTGTGGCAAAATCGTTCAAAAAGTTAAAAAGTTACATTCAAATTTAATCGAAAGTTTTTTTTCAAACTAAACGGCGACAAAATCTGAGATAGCCAAATCATTTAGAATGTCCGTCCGGTCACGAATATGTTAATTTTATTTTGATCCGATAAGTAGTGTAGATGGAAATTACATTATAACAAAAGTAACGTTGCCATGGCAACGAAAAGACGCGCGAAGTTCAATGACGTACATAAGCTTTGCGTAGCAAAGCGCTAGACGCTCAGTCTCCTATCCTTCCAAACGAGCGCTAGCGTAACAATTTGAAGCCTCTCGAGTAGGGAAAAATCACTTCACTGCAACATAGATACTTCATCTAGTTGAATGAACTAAGATGCAGTGGATTATTTGAACGTCGCGGGGATAAACAAATACGTAAACAAATGGCGGACATTTTAAATTTTGCTTCTATGTGTGAAACGAGAAAAATTGTCATTACTTTCATAAAACAAACCAGAAACCGTCCCGGGCCTAGGCCCAGATAAAGAAAATTATTTATAATACAACAGTGTAAGCCTTTAGTTCCATTAGGCTATAGAACTACATTCAATTACACGTTTGACAAGCCCTAGGCCTCTCCTAGGCAACCCTAGACCTGCACGACCTTGTTCAGACACACATCCCGCACAAATAACTAGTTTTGATTACTATAAAAGCCTAATGCAGATAGACAATAGTATGATAGTCCACCAACTTGAATTGCTTTGTTCGGAAATCGGAGTAACTGAGAGATTTGAGGAAGAAAGACTGTTTTTCTTCAATAATAACGAGAAATCGCCATCTTGCGGTTTTGATTTTACACCGCTTGTTAACACAAAGGCTGTTAAATTTAAGGGTACGATACATTTAGACGGCGGTGGGTTTTTCCCTTCTCAAGACAGGTTCAAATTGTTATGCTCCCCACGGCTATACTGTGTGTCTAGCGCTTAGCTTATATTATGTCATTGGCGAAGTTTCTAATGCACTGCCACCTAGAAGTAATCAAAATACTTTCGAAGAAGCAGTCTATTATTTGTCACCAAAGAGTTTAAACAGTTTTCCCAAGGTGTCAAGGTCCTCTAGATGGCGGTGGATTTTACACACGGGTTTACCCAAATACCTTGACAATAATAAATAATATTGGAAACATGGCCCTGTGGACAGCGAACGTCGCAAGTTTTAAAATTTAAAAAAATGTGCACTGTGGGTCTAGCTATAGCACGTGCTCGCTTATCAACGCGTCCAACTGAGCGTTTTCCTAGTATTAATAATCAGATTATAATAAGAATATGGTTACTTTTCACCCCTGCAAAGTCTCATCAGCAACCGGAATTGCTTAGCTGTAGGATGTGTTGCAGCAAATCAGGGGGTCGGTAAAAGCGGTTCATCATGCGGCATGCACTGGAACTACCACACGAGTTTTTGGGACCCAATCCACTCTACACCTGGATCTATAGGTGGGACCAGATAAGCTGTCGCACGTCAAGGTCAAGCGAGAGCACGGACGACAACGTTGGCAATTTACACACAACTAGCATTAGGTAGGGCCTACCGTATTTGGTCATGTTATCGTGATATGTTATCACATAAATCAACATATTTTTATAAGCTGTGAATAAAGTAGTTCGTCCCACAGAGTCAGTATTTTAGCGAAATAATGATTTTATGTAATCACGATTTCGAAAGTGTTTTTTGCCTTGTTGGTAATGGTGTGTCCAAAGTTTCAGCTGTTTATAATGCCAACCTCGCCAGATGTGATGTCAATGTTTAGGAGCATCAAAATGTCTTGATTTTATTCGTACACTTCATAAATACTTTATTTTTAAGATATATTGGGCAGGCCTTGGCTTTAAAATAGTCGTGTTTTTCTCCGAAAGCAGTTTTAGAGACCGTTATTTTATTTACTTTTTGCCGATCCTGTGGGCCATAGTGCGTGGACGACAGTGCTGCGATCCCTCGGCGAGCGACAGCTTATCTGGTTCCACCTATACCCTTCCTATACCTTGATCAAGGAGGTTGTATTAGATGGCTGCGACGACCTAACCTAGAGAGTTAGACGATCCTCCGCTAGGCGGAGATCCAGCAGACCTTGATCTAGAGGACCTTGCGAACGATAACCGAAGAGCCACCTAGCGGCGATCGTTCGTACCAAAGTCAGACCCACAATACGTACTTGGTCATTTTCAAAATATTTTACTCTGCTTCTTTCGAGATTAATTAGGACCCAGATTCCTTAAATTGTCGTTTAATATTCACAAAATTGAGATCCAGTTTGCACAGATTGACTATTATTGAAACTATATTATTTTGATATGAGGCCCAGTATTATACACAACTCGTCACCTTGTTTTTTTGGTCAGATTTGAGGCCCAGAATACTGAAGCACAACTTGTTGCTTCCCTTATGTTTAATTTTTTTGCTATTATTTTAAAGATACAACCTTTGTAATCTAAATGCAATGCGGTCTGCATTCGTTCAGTTCATTTTTGGGGTAAAATTAATTATTTAATTGTTATTAATTAGCAGGATTTAATTATGACTTGTATGTTTTATTTATTTTTTATTATAAAACGTTATTTACTTTTGTTATTCTACTTCACCTTCTACGATGAGGTTGGGGATATTTTATGTTGTTCCGTTGGCTACAGCCATTGGCTACAGCGCTTCTTTGATGGATACGCGCCTGCTCTGCTGTCAAATTACACGTAAACATGGGTGATAGTCATTAGCATTTTAACTAGGCACATCCAAAGCCACTATGGGGGAACCTGATGTATGGTCAATAATTAAGGAAGACGGTAAACCAATATTTTCTTTTCGATCCGTATGTTGCATGAAGGAAAGGTTAGCGTCGATTGATTTGTTTGCCATCGGCGTTCTAGACTCCTAACCCCACTTTTTGTCGTGTTGCAGCATTTTATCGCCAATTTATCGATAAAGACGTCCGAGAAGATGTCAAACTAGAAGCTGTGTCGCAAGGTTTAGCAGTTGCGGATCAGCTGAAAAAGCTAACTGAAGGTTGGTTAACGTAGCTTCCAGGGCTTGGGATTACCTAGCCTAGGCCTAGGCCTTTGTTTTGGTCCGGCCTAGGCCTAGGGGCTTAGTATTAATAATCGCCAATTGTTTCAGGCATATCACTACTAGACAGCGAGCTTCAGACTCAGGTTCTTGCTAATCATGATAATCTTCTGTCACAAGCAACATGGGTTGAAAAACTGGAGAATATCTTATTTATTATGCAGTCGCATGTACAGTGTCTACTTACAGCCGTCGAGCGACTCAGGAATAAGGTAAGACCGTGCTTTAGAAGGATGTGTAAGACTCTTGAGAAGGCCTAGGTAGTAGGGCCTTTTATGTCCTTCTCGTATAGGTATTCATTGATTGATCGGTGGCAAGACTTAGAACTCTCTTTCGCTCCCTTTATTGATTTCCTCTTCTCTCTCCCTCTTATTCCCTTTTGGGTTCCCCCCACCGCTGTCACAGGGATAAACAATAGATAACAACTTAACCTGGCATGCCCACATCAACACCTAATACCAAAACTCAGCTCAGCTTGTTTTGCAATTAAGAGCATCAAACAAATAAGCAACATATCAACTGCTAAAATATGTTACTTTTCTCTATTGAATCGCACTTGAGATATGGAATCGAATTTTGGGGAATATCGACTCATATCGACAAGGTATTCATCATGCAAAAACGAGCAATCAGAGCATTATGTACCCTTAAGCGACGGAGCATGCAAACCCTACTTATTACACTAAACATTCTTACAGTTACATGCCTTTACATTCTCAAGTCAATTTTAGTCATAAGAAAAAATATCCACACTCCTCACAGTCAACAGTGGCATACACACCCACAACACAAGGAACAAAAATAACCTCCATCTTAACCAATATCGTACAAACCTAGGTCAAAAAAACTCTGATTATTTGAATAAAACTCTATTCAATAAACTCCCCCAATCAATAAAAAACATAACAGAACACATCAAATTCAAAAATGAACTAACTAAATTCCTAATACAAAAGGCATACTACAGCATAAAAGACTTTATGACAGACAGAACTACCTAAAAATTGCTATATTTTATTATTAGTAGGAGGTACCATATAATAGGCTATAGGCCTATACTATTTTGTAAAATACCTATATTATATTATATTAATACTTATGTAACAACTAGTCTATGTTTAGCAAAAATGGACTACACGGTGAAAACTGTTATAAACTTTAACTGTACTTTGTATTGTTATTTGTTGTCCAAATAAATAAATAAATAAATAAATAAAGTGCTAAAGAAATAATAGTTTCTCTTTCTCTACCCCCACCTGCCTCTCGGTAAGCCAGTTCCAATCGACGATAACTAGGTAGGCCTACCGGTAGCCATCTTTTCTCAATTATTTACCTATCTAGAATAATGTCAGCCCGCGCACAAGAATTCATTCTTAAGGGGAATCTATCGCGAAGTTGATAATGTTTTAACTGTTTCCTTTGAAAAATAACAAATAGTTCTATTGTTTCCAAAGTGAAAAAAAAAAATAACTAGCATGTTTGGGGCTTCCGAATTTTAACTAATAAAA
>JAMZAV010008426.1:0-24612 GCA_024449915.1 Sweltsa coloradensis
GGGTTTTTTCCTAAAAATCATGATCTTAAACCTACCTTACTCTATTAAGTTTTTTCATCATTGTAATTTATAATATGTTGTACGGTCTGCCATTTTGCTAACACGCGCCAAATTATAATTTATGACACATTGCTTTGTTTGATTGATTGTTCACCTTTGTAAACCACATTTAATAACTGAACATGATAGACGTCGAATAAATGAATTAAAGATAATTCGCGTTTAACCCTCATTTGCATTGATCGGTGTTCAGATGCGAAGTGTGTGGTAACTTGGGGATGATAATGGGAATAAATGTATGGACTCAACTCAACTAATGCTCGAAGGAATAGATGGTGTTTTGTACAATAATTGCTAAATGTTTCGAAAATATAATGAAAACTTTCATGTTTATATTATATTACTAAAACTGAGTGTCTGTGTATTCACAGTTTAGACATTGTGTTCTGATCATTTATAATCAATTTTTATACATTGCTACAAGAACAACCGTGCATCTCATTGTATTAAAAGTCTATTCGACCGCGTTTTTCTATTTTCCAAAATATGCTACCAACCAAGTCAAAATATAGTGATGGTTTTAAAACCTGGCATTTTTAGACAATCAAAACTATTTTTTTTTAAATTCGCAGGAAAGACAATTGTTAAAAAAAATCTCTCTCAATCAGCCTCTAGAAAACCAGTTGAAAATTAATGCCACAAAAACACAACACCCTACGTTGAATGGTAGCCTATGCCTTGACGAATTGAAGTTTGAAATTATTTTGAGGTGGCGATATTGGCCGTGAACCAGATTGGAAAAATTTGGAAAAAATAGTTTTGATTTTCTAAAAGAGCCAGGTTTCAAAGACATTCACTATATTTTGACTTGGTAGCATATTTTGGAAAATAGAAAAACGTGGTCAAATAGCATTAGTAATTTTTTTAAATATAATACTCGTATTTTTCTAAATCAATACGGTCTAAAGTGTGCTGAACAACGAACAACACATGTATCGTGACTGTAATATTGCGGAACTTCGTTAGTCCGCAATTAGCTACACACAAGTCCGCAATGTATTGATTCATAACTATAATATAATGTCAAGTACGACGTGTGACATTGTGGTGGTTCTTACACGTGCTGTCCGCGGTTGAATCGTGTCCAGCTTGATTGATCGGTGTTTCCTACTTAGTGGATGTATGGGACATGCGTTTTAGCAACATTTCTGTTCACTCGGCACCACAGGTGTTTGAAATTTTGAACAATTGTCACGAGAGTGGAAATATACGGAAACACTTTTCCAAAATCTTGAAAATCTTCTACTGTAGGGCTGTCCATGTAAGCTTTATTGACACATTTAAAAGTTCCATATACGTCGGATGCATCTTGGCCGAGCGAATAGCTATTTGCTAACTGACAAATGTGTCCCATTCCCTCTTAAATATGTCGGTCTCTGGTTGGTCATTGTCGCTCGTAGATGGTGTCGGCGCCTACAGGGTCGGCTTGGTCGGCTTTAAATTTAATGTCCTCACTGAAAATCAGTTTTGTGACGTGAGTGGGTAGACTCCAGATACGAATTTATTTTATTTACATGATAATGGGTTAGGTTTGAATCTCGGGACAACTTGATGTTTACAATGTTAAATCCCCATTTAAAACAAAACTCGATAGATCGTCAAATTATGTCAAACACATTTTGGACCACATTGACCCCACATTTTGACCCCAAAATGGCAAAGTTTTGAAACTCTAGGAGATTGTTTATAAAGAATATTCGCTTGTCAGGTAACATAACCAGTACATACATTTGATATAAATGTCTCCCATACATTAGCTTGGGTAAATAGGCCTACTATATTAGGTATTTTAATGAATTTTACCTGCCCATAGGGCAGGAAGGCTAATGCAGGGCAAGTGTGGCCCTCTGTAGCCTGACACAGTGATTACATAGTTAAAAGTTCAGATGAACATTACAACAAAAGACAACAACTACATAATTTCTAGCTCTTTTATGACATATTCACGGACACAATATGATACGACAAAGACTTCACTCATTCTAACTCTACCCTTGGGTTTAGCACATAATATGAAACCGTATCACACTATAGGCCTAGTAATACTGCGATGTGGTTTGTGTAAGGGTGTTTTAGATTTGAATCAAATGATTTATGGAATAAAAATCATTGATATAAATCAAATTCACTTTTTCCTCATTTTGAGCAACAAACACAAGAGTTCTGACTGATTCAGGCAAAGTTTCCATGAAAAAATTTGAAATTAGATTTTCTGAAACGCCTGTGAAAGTATTCGATCCGCTCAACAACTCGACAAGTTTTGAAACACTGATATTGTTGATAATCTATAAAAATCTGATTTAAATCGAAAAGTTGATTTTCATCAAATAAATCATGATTTTGATGTTATAGTAATAACAATCGAACAAACTCCCACCCCCTGGTTAGCGTAGAAGAAGAGTTTCTAGCTCTGGCTGTAGCAACCAGCTAAGATGGTCGCATAGAATTGCAAAGCTGTCTACTCTACTAACGATAAAATCAATGCACTGCGGGTTCTGTGTAAACTTGCGAAATATTCACTCCGTTATTCTGTTAGCTATTGTGGGTTTGAGTTTTGGTTAACATGCGAATTAAGGAACTTCCGGTTTCAATGTAACGGTTCGGGGGGGAAAGTGAAAATATATTTTAATTTGATATGGTCTAAATCTTCAGAGTCGGTGTTTTAAATGGCGCGAGATTCAGAAATTAACATATCCAGCCCCGCCCAGGGTCACTTTATTTATTTATTTATTTATTTCTCTATGATACAGTGATACATTGATACAGGTTAGCTCTAACTTACAAATCACGTTGAAGTCTGACGTGGACGTGTGTCGCCGTAAAAGTTGCTAGCTAGCTTGTAAAGTAAACCCATCAATCACGTTTTAAATATTGCAGTTTATTACGTAAACAATTAAATATCCATCCGCGCTGTCATACGTTCGGGGATGAAGAAGGTCGAAGTGTATAGGGCAAACGGACGTGGGTTCGAATCTAGCGCATACAGGGAGTATGTTAGTAAATCATTGTACAGTCAACTCTCAAAGAATAAAGTAATAACCTTGTAACCTACACCAAGCATGGGCCAGGGGTGGAACCAGGAACTTTGTAAGGGGGGGGCGGTCCCCCCAGCTCAGCTTAAGGAAGCGTGTTTTAACTGGCTTTAGTAGGTATTTCAATGCGTTTTATATATGATTTATAGTGGTACGTGTATATAGCATTTTCAAGTGTCATTTTATAGCGTTTTGTAGCATCTATTTTTTGACCAGTTTCAACATCTTGTTATGAAGTTTTTCATATTTTTATTTTGAAATTATGTCATCAAGGTTGAATTAATATCAACTGAATAAAAATGTTTGTAAACAAATTATTGGTAGGCCTACTATGTAAAATAAAATAGTACTGGAAAACCAGTTTTAAGTAAAAACTTTGTAGTTTGTAGCATCTATTCACAAGACGCTATTTTCACGTATCTCTAATTACCATACAGTTTGGTATGTTTTCATCACGTTGGATTGATATAATCGCTATTGGATGAGCGAAGCGAAGACTTCAATTTCACTGACCCCTCAAAAAATTTAGCTCCAATGTTTTTTTGTTTTTTTTTTGTTTGTTTTTCTGTCTGATTGTTCGCACGCTACCGGGCAAACGACATATTATGCGATCTTGATGAAAAATTGGAGGGGACCTTCGAAATCTCTGAACTTAGACATGCCACGTTTTTGGGTATAATTGAATAAATATTTCTCATGAATATCGTTCATTTACGATTTTTTCCGATTTTAAGTGCGATATTTTCGTGTCATTTGGGCCGATTCTGACCAAACGGGTGGGGCTACAACGTTCATATTTCACATGGACATTAAGGTAATGGTGATGTATTTCTTTCTGAAAAAAAAAGTTGAAAAAGTTAGGCAGAATCCACAGAAATAAAGTTTTTTTTTATTTTTTTTTTAGGTTTATAATAACAATTAACAAGTAACATTAGAAACTTGACAACAATCACCTACAGTGTATTCAAAAAGCACTCGCAAAGGAAAAGTTGTCCTACGCAAACTAAAAACTTAAAAAAAGCTCATCCATCAACGCGGCGGGACTTAAGCGTTTTCCTAGAAAAATAAAATCAAGGGGGCGATCGCCCCGGAGCTACTTCCCTTTTAGATCCTCCACTGGACGGCCACCAACTTCACTGTTAGCGCCGGGAGAGTCAACAACCGGCCAACACGCTCGTATAGAACGAAGCTGCAGAGATCGATAGATTTTAATACAGGTCCCAAGTTTTAAAGCTTCTCGTTAGTTTGTTTGTTTGTTACTTTGCGAGGGACACCGACACAGACTCCGTTAGAAGTAGCCCGTCGAGCCTACACACTCTACTATCCTGACACTATGTTAGAGGTGGCCCGTCGTGTAGAAGTAGTTGGCAGACACCACTATACTAACACCAGCTCCGTTAGAAGTAGCCCGTCGAGCCTCCATCCACACACTACTATCCTGACACGCATCCCTCTCTTCCTCAACATTCTCTCCTGTAATCCACGTTATAACTTCCCAACCTCCTCTTTGTACACATTCGGCTATTCGCTCGGCAAAGATGCATCTGACGTATATGAAACTTTGCAAAGTTGTCAATAAAGCGTACATGGACAGCCCTGCGAAACTACATTTTTCAAATTTTGTCTTAGTCAGCCAGAATTTTTTGTCGAATATAATCAATTTTGGAGTTTTTAACAAAATCAAAATTCGTGAAAACTAATTTATTATTTTTTTTTTTTTTTTAAATTTTGGAAATGTGTTACTGCAGAGCCCTATATTTCCACATTCGTGACATATGTTCTAAATTCCAAACACCTGTGGTGTCAGTCGGCCGAGCGAACATCAATTTGCCTAAAACGCATGTCCTATAGCACTCTCTTAGTTGTTTTCTCATCCTTAACAATCCAAAGAACTCGATAAAATTTTCTGGTCCAAAAGGTAATCCACTTTGACGTATTGCCCTACCGTCGACATTAGAATAATTTTTTAGGTAGGCTAATAAACAAAATAAAAATTTAATAAATTTGCGTATTAATGTTTTTTTAGTGATTCACCATCGGTTTTTTCCTACCAGGAATGTATATTTTTATTATATATTCGTTCCTATAAATTTCCGCTTGAAGAAGTGTTAGTTTCTCAAACCAGTGAAGTGTGAACATCGAAGTTTACCGCATAATTATATAGTAATATTATCTCGTCTGGAGAAACCGGGGATGCTCTAATATTAACATCTCGGTGAGAGAAACCTTACAACTTGAAGGCACCCGTCTGGTGACGTAGCCCTACACCCGCGACCGGGAAAGTTCAGAGCCGAATCTAGGACATAATCATGGGGGTTGGGGAGGCGATTTGCGCGTGCATGTACATTGTACATCCGTGGGAATGGGACGAGGCCTGGCCCCCCCCTCCCCCATTTTTAGCGCTTCAGGCGAAAAATTTGTACAATCACACAAAATTGGGCGCTCGGTAACGACTTCATTTTCAATGAATACCATCAATAAAATAACTGAAATATCACGTCTTTTTAACTATGGATAAATAGTGATTATTCAAAATTTCCGTTTTTTTTGGTCGCGGGGGGGCGACTGCCCCCTCCCCCCTTCCGCCCCCCTTGTATCCACCCCTGGAAGTGTTGGCTCGAGCGTGAAGCGCGCGACTCTGATTCGAAAGGTCCCGGGTTCAAATCCCGTCGAGACCGGACATCCTGACTGAAATGCAATGAATTGACTCCTTTTAATAAACAGCCCTCGGACATCCCTTCACGATTGTCCTAACTCATACATACCTAGTTGGACACCTGTATAGGGGCATGCATTGCTCCCTGGGTATGGGCTCTCACGAAATATTATTAAGTATATTCCTAGACCCCTTAATTTCTTTATGGTCGACGATGATGTACATAAACCAAGAGACAGATACGGACACCTCAATCTCTTATAGTTCATCTAGGTTCTAACTTCTGACTCCTATATCCTGACAGACTTCGCTAGGTGCTACTTGCTAGTCACATGCTATACGTAGGGCTACTTTTCTTACTCATTTATTTCCTTGCTTTAGTCCAGGCTTTTGATTGAGCTCTCCTATATCCATCACCTTCTTCCTGTCTTCCTTACTCCTCATCATCTCGTATAGCTCATGTTGATTCCAGTATCTCCCAGCCAGCGGTTTAGCCGCGGTCGTTCAACCGGTTCTGTGAAATGGAGGGTTCGAGAGCTAGTGTAACGGCTTCGTTCTCCTCGACGTCTGCTCGGCAGTCCGGGTTAGTGGAGGAACCTATATGACTGTCAAGGTTACATCATAGAAAGGAGTAGGCTACAGGCCGGTACCGGGTTTCCCTCCTCCCTTCTGTTCATACTTCATCCTCATCTATCACCACTCATCGTCTCGAATAGCCAAAGTGCATTAATATGAGCGTTAACAATATCCAATCAATCCCATCCTATCCAAGCTCTCCCGGGACCTCACAATATCTTTGGTCCCATCTCAACCTGAACCGACACTCCACTCCACTACTACAGGCTCTGGTCGTGCACAATGTCGTGAAGCCATCAGATCAGGCACCGAGTCGTCGGTCGTGATCACCGCACACGAAGTCGGAGTAATCGAATCAGTTTGGTGGAATTACAAACCGTTATTCAATGATTGAGATTGCAGAGATAATACCCGAGTCTGTTGTTGTTCTACAGTTAGCCGAACAAGACGAGACTTCCTTCTTTTACATCTAGAATGCCAGCCTTTGAAATGCATGTAGGAGACACGGGAACCAATACGACATTAGAATGGTGGTCATTTTGTTGGATGAGCGTAGATAGCGAAGCGAAGATACCATTTTACTACACTGGAGAAAAAATCCGGAAAGTATATTTTTTGTGTTTTGTTAACACGATTCCGGCTAAATTGATACTCCAATTGAGATGAAATTTTCTGGAGGCCTTCAAAATCTCTGAACTTAGAACTGCCACTTTTTTGAGCGCAATCGAAAAATTATTTCTCATGAAAATCGCAATTTTACTTTTTTTTTTTAAAAAAAAAACCTTTCTTACCTACATGCTTTATCCGATTCTAATGATTGTTTTACAGAACCTTAATTTTATGAATTAATATATTGTTGTGAAATTTGAGCGCAATCGAAAAATAATTTCTCATGAAAATCGCAATTTTACGCTTTTTTCGTTTAAAAATAATTACGCTCATCCAACAACGCAACTGAAAAAGCGTTTGCGAAGCTTCCTAGTAATATTAACCACGACACTAGAACATTTCCCACGGCTGTTTCAAAAATCTCGATCTCTTTGAAATTTTCAATTATGACCCCCCCCCCCCCCCCCAAAACCATTAATTTCTCATCATCTCTGGTAAACTATATATAGTTAAATCTAGAATACCATCTAGAATTTGGCTCAATCGGTCTCTTTTTCTTCTGAAAGTGAACGTATATATTTATTCGATTTCGAGTCAACTTTCCGAAGACTTCGCACTTTGTAAAATATGTAGAACGCGGTGTAATTATTGAAGGTCTTGTTTTCACCTAATTACAACTAAGTGTAATTCACTCTCGATGCGACGCCTACCTGAACCTCAGCGCGTTCTAGTCTGACACGCTGCGCAGGCGTCAACCACAACTCAACCAACCAACAACCAACCTGGTCAACCACGTTATAGTGTATGCAGGGCGGAGCGAGGCGGGCAGGGGAGTCAGGGTCCCCCACCGAAATAAGAAGGTTTATAATAATACTAAATAGCCCTATGTAACACGTAGGCCATGGCAGAATTTTGAAACCTTGCAGTATGTGGATCTTCACAATTTTATGAACTATCTTCAAAAGCACTCTTAAAAACTAGTAAAATAAAATGTCACTATTTGCAACGTCAAAAGTAAAAAAAAATATGGGGCTATGTGCCCCAGACCCGCACTACCTGGGGCATCCCCCCAGGCCTCCATTTGTACCTGGATACGTACTTTTCCCGAGATAATAGTTTTGTGGGCAGTTCTACAAAATGTCTTAAAAATCCCGAAATGCATCCCCCAAGTTCAAAATCCTGGCTACGCCCATGTGGTGCAATATGCCCCTCTTCAGGTGAACTTGGTATGTTGCGGATAGGACAATAAAGGATGTCCGGTGACAATCCATTACATTTGAATTAACGACTGCGGAAAATCTCGGAAAAAATTTAGTTAGGATTGCCGGTCTCGACGGGTTTCGAACCCGAGACCTCCCGAGTCAGAGTCGCGCGCTTAGCGCTCGAGCCACACTGTCGTTGACATCGGTCGAGCTTCAAAGCTGGTCCTGCTCGTCAGTCCGGGTTAGTAGAGGAAGCTATGAGACTGTCAAAGTTACACCGTCCTGTCGGATAGGACGATAAGCCGTTACTTTTCGAAAGGAGTAGGCTACGTGCCGGTACTGGGTTTCCCCTCCTTCTTCCTTTCTGTTCTTACTTCATCCTCATCTATCACCAACATCGTTTCGAATAGCCTAAGTGCATTAATATGAGACGTTAAGCAATATCCAATCAATCAAAACTGGTTGAAACCCTGACTTTCTTTACTACATCATCAGACAGAGGCAATCCCCACCCGGGACTGGAACCCGTACAGACCCCCGGGTTCGAGCCCCGGACTCACACAGACAGTGATCAGGATTATAAATTGAACCTACGTTACAAATACAAATCATTAGACTTTTCACTGTTATTTACATAATATATTTTTATTTTAAAGGTGATATTTTGACTTCTTTGCAGAAATCTTTATGTTTGATATATTGTTTATTTGTATTTCTTTATTTTTAATTTTTTATCTTTGATAAAGACTTCTTTAAAGAAGTCGAAATATCCCCTTTTAAATAAAAATATATTATGTTTATGAAAAGTCCAATGCTTTGTATTTGTAGTGATGAGAATGCAATGACTAACGAGTGACATTGAAGCTAATTACCACAACACTAATTACGCAATCCACCTGAGCTCGGCTAGTACGACGTAGCAGTGACACTCGGCGAGCAGCGGCATGCAGTGTGACAACGATTACTTGGAGTACGACAACGGGGTAAGAACAAATACAGGATACGTCACAGTTCTAGACATAGATAACAACGACAGTACTGTTGATTAGCAAGAACCTTGCATCAATCCACAATGATAATAAGTCATTTTACCCGTAGAGTATTTTTGGAAACGTGCCAATAGTAAAGTTTGACTTTAGTGCAACGTATATATTTATTTTAAGTTCTGTCTGTGTCCGTGGACAGAAGTATTTGGTAAGTGGATGGGATAGTCGCGAAATTATAACCATGCGAAATTACAGTTTTTTCGTGATATCTCGAGAACGATGCAAAATATCTAAAAACTGATTCTAGACTGCTATGTGGTTTAGTTAGAACAATATAACGCAAGAAAAAATATTCAAATATAATAATAGGAGCGGTTTGTATTTAAGATATGCATTTAATTAATTAAAAATTCAAATAAAAAACTTAATTACCATCACATAACAACATTTTTTCGTACAGGCTAAAGTTCTCACAAAACCACATAGCTGTCTGAACCAGTTTTTAGATATTTTGCATCGTTATCGAGATATCACGAAAAAACTGTAATTTTGCGTGGTTTTCATTCCTCACACATGTTGTAATCGTGTTTCTATTTAAATAGATAAGCAACAATTGAAGGAAATGAATCAACTTCGTTGTCTTATTCTATATCGACCAACTAAACTAGATAAGTCCCCTTATTGTCCTCCCACTGAGCTACTAAAGTGTTGCCATTAGGGAGATAACAGAGTAACCTATCGTGAGCGTGGCGGGCGCCAGGCTCGTAGGAACGTTTTGAAAGTTTGGGGGGGGGGGGGGCAAAGCCCCAGTCATTAGAGGCTCTTCCGAGGAAAAAAATTCACCATACTTAAGGCTATTCCAGAGCACTCTTATCGATATTTTGAAAGTCAATTGAAAATGGCTTAAAGTTGGTTGGATGATAGATGAACTTGAATAAAAAAGGGGAAAAAATAACTTTTTTTTGGACGGGACAAAAGCTCCATTTGGCCATTATGCAAATTTTGGGTCAATACGAAAATGAATGTTCTAGATGCAATACTCAATTTTTTACTTTGATTTTTTTTATTGCTTTAAACACAACTTTGTCTCTGGACTAAATACAAGGGAAAATAATTTTATGAAATAACTTTTGATGAACGATTTTTTTCGTGTTCCGGTTCAAAACCCTTTTTTGTACCATGTGACAAAAAAATCGCACATCGAACATTATTTCAGAAAATTATCATCCCTTATAGTCAGTCCAGAGACAAAGGTGTGTTGAAACAATAAAAAAAATCATAGCTCAAAATTGAATGTTGTATCTAGAACATTCATTTTCGTATTGACCCAAAATTTGCATATAATGGCCAAAATAGAGCTTTTGTCCCGTCCAAAAAAAAGTTATTTTTTCTTCTTTCTTATTCAAGTTCATCTTTCATCCAACCAACTTTCAGCCAATTTCAACCTAATTTTTTATGTAATTACGAAGCATACAAAAAAAAATTCGTTTTCCAAAGGTGAAAGTCGAATTGTATAAGTGTATGTGCTTATTTACTACGGGAATAGTTTTGCCCCCCCCCCTGCCCCCCCGGTTCCTACGCCACTGGTCACCTGCATAGGAGGAGCTTAGGGAACAAACTGGTACTGACAGTGAACCCAGAGGACCCTATTGACAATATCCTAGTCGTCGTCGGGGACCCCTCCCCACGGACGCACGAGGGATGAGCTTCGTACCCTAACCCACCTCCCACCTAACATCTCCTGTGTTGGCCGAGGTCTCCGCTCTGTAACATCATTACTAATTTATCTCGTGCAATGATTACCATCCTGCATCTAAGTACCTCAGTGGCGTTTTCAGGAATTCGTAAGGGGGGGGGGGGGTAGCCAATTTATAGATGTACTGGAGGTTATGTGAGGGGTCTGGGGGGCAGCCCCCCGGAAACAATCTCCTTCAAGGTTATTTTGGTGAAAATCTGTGTGTTTTAAACCATCACAATAACCAACTTTGTTTGTATCTACAAAAATCCTCTTGGTCAGATGGTAATTTGCCTTAGTCTTGCGATAAAACAGTTCTTCTATATTCCCCATTGAAACCTTAAAGTGCACTTTTATACTTTTTTTTGCCAAAGGGGGGGGGGGGGTTGACCCCCCTTCTTTCCCCTTAGAATTAGATACGCCACTGAAGTACCTCTCTGAAGCTCAACCACACGACCTCCCTGGATGAGTGCAGCTCTGCGATCAGCCAAGGCCGCGACTGATCCACCTGTCATGCGTCACACCTGTCACTGTCAGTAGAGTAGTGTTCTTTAGCTGCTACTGTCGCGGTCAACACAACAGCTGGAGTTGTGACGCGCGAGCTGCCTCCAATCAGGTGGATGTTCAGAGAAGCCGGTGTACGTGAGCTGGTGACTGCAGACGTCGTCGTAATCAGTGGCGTAGGAACTATTTCTTTAGTGGGGGGGGGGGGGGGGGGGGGGGGTGTCACACATAAGTTGACTACGAGGTTTAGTGGTTAAACCTGGGTCTGGGGCGCCAGACGCCGGAGGCTTTTTCGCCGTAGGCGAGATTTTTTTTAAAAAGATGCCCTTGATAGATGGCCTATAACACGTTTTCAGGCGAGTTTTAATTATGAATAAAAGGGTTACATTTTGAAGCTAATATTGCATTGAAGATTGATTACCTGACTAAAATCGGTCGACAGTCTGCTTGGGAGTGAAAACACTGCACACATAATAATAATGAATATTAGCCTAAACTCAGATGGCTAGTCTCGTCTCGCAAATCACGTTTCTTACTGAATCATTCTAAAATTGTTAACAAAAACCTTCCTTTTGTTTGCAAGCCCGACTGTGATAAAATCCCTAAAAATCACCCAACAAGCTTAAGTTAGAAAATGACACGCATACCTGCGCTTGCAAGCGCCGCTTGCCAAACAAGTGGGGGGGGGGGAGTTTCCCCCCCATCTCCCCCCGTTCCTACGCCCCTGGTCGTAGTGCCGTGTAGTTGTTCCGTCGTGTCATTCCGTCGATGTTTTTCGTTAGTTAAATAAATAAATAAATAAATAATACAATTGTATTTAGAGTCTACCCACTCAGTTATATAACTGATTTTCAGTGGGGGACTTTAAATCAAAGCGACCAAGCCAACCCTGCAGGCCCCGACGCAATCGACGAGTGAGCGATAACCAACCAAAGATCGATATTTTTAATAGGAAATATAGCAATCAGTGGTATGGACAGTGCGAACACACGCGAATCAACGCCAGAATCAACAAGGCCGATTCAAAACAACTCTGAAATTTATTATGTGCTTCGTTGCTAGGACGGCTCCAAAGTCACCGTTTACAAACTCCTAAGACACGAACTGATGGACTTAAGTCCAAATCAGAAGTTAAAAAACTTCTGACGTTAGCGGGAATCGAACCCTGGACCTTCTGCATTGGAAGCAGATACGCTAACCACAAGACCAACGATTGTAGTCGTTAGTTTGTTTATTCGACAACATCGTCGTCATCTTCGTCGTCGTTCTCGCGGCAGCTCAAGCGTGTTTCACCTCGGATCTCTGGGTTCGAGCCCCGGTCGTGGGAATCCCCCCCTGTCACCGTGGTTTACCTGTGACTGTAGCTTGAAGCGATGAATGTAAAGTCCAAGGGTTGAGCACGCTTCTGTTCAACACGATACACACCTTACTCTAGACGATTTTCAAAATCACCAGCGCCCTCTATATCGCGCGCGCAAAGCATTATGGGAGAAAGGGCATTTACACGCTAAATGCCATATGCTCGGGTGTGTGGAGAACTGCGTTTCCAACAATGGCAGTGCAGTCAGCCACAATCCCAATCATACGGCATTTAGCATGTAAATGCACCTTTCTCCCATAATGCTTTGCAACGGAGCGCGCATGCGCAGTTAATTCTGAAAATGGTCTAGTCCGAAGTGTTGGGTAGGAACTTTAATAAAGATCGCGTTCCGTTTTTAGTTAGAGCCACTTTCAAAACAAAAGTTACAAATTTGGGGAACTTTCTATAGCGTTTTACAAGTTCCTTTCGCTCTTAGAGATGACAACCATCATGCCTCTACATTTGAAAACGGATTTAGCTGATACAGATATGAAAATCAGCTATTAAAAAAAAGTAGCATTTCATTTTTAGGAGGCGTAACCTCGATTGATAAACCTGTCATATTTGCTCGCGACGACGCGGCTTAAAAATTGGGACCTAAATCCTACGTAGCCTAACATAATTTATCTGATAAAGGAACTTTTAAAATTTAAACAGGGGATTTCATTATTCCAGGAACTAAAAAGTTTCATTTTTGTGGGAACTTGCTCAACACTGCAAGTCCGAGCCCTACTGTTGCTCTTCACCGCCAACCATGGGTGTGCATTGACGTCTGTGCAGAGGGGGGGGGGGGGAGGTCAAGAATAGTATCTGCAAGGGGTAAACTTTTTTGGGGGTATTATTGCCCTCGAGTTGGCCTTAGAAGCGATCTGAGGTATCTGAGGTCAGGGACAAAGAGTCCATTGGTTTGGTTTATTAATGTACAAACACTTCCTGGCTAGGAAAAGGAATGCATGCGTAAAGTGACGCATTATTTATTAACTTGATTGATTGGATATTGCTTAACGTCTCATATTTATGCACTTTGGCTAATCGAGACGAAGGGAGGGACGTAAGGGATGACGCGGGGGGACAAGGGGTGGACAGGCCTGTGCTGGTCAGAACCAGCCACAAGCATATGGGGAGGGCAGGGGTTCCCCCACGTCGTGGTCGTCTCCGTCTGTGTCATCATCCGTCCGTGTTGTCATTGTCGTCGCCGTCGGGGAGGTAGTCAAAAGGAAGGGGAAAGTTCTCCGACGACGACCCAGAGCTCGCCATTAGTTTCAGGGAGTAAAACTCCCCTAACAACGGGCCAAACCACGAGAAGGTTGCGAGTTGGAATTTGATGGCCGTTACGAGAATGTTATGAGATGGTTGTCCAGAGGTGGGGATTTAGCCATCCCCGGCGGGGATAGGATGAAATTACCAAAGGGGGAAATCCCCCGTCAATTCGCCCCCTGCCGTCAACCCCCCCCAGAGAGTATAATTACCTAGCGCGGTGTCCGAGTCTGTGTCGGTCACCCCGGAGCTGTGACGTCACGAGTATCGACCTCGGCGCTGGTTGGTTTACACCCTGCACGGGAAGCTGTGACTTGTAGCCCATGAATACTGAACCGATGGCCGCGTTGTGGCCACTTTGCTGGGGTTATCTGTTGGTTAACGACGCCATATATATCCTGGATCGCGTGCAACAGCAAATAGCTATTCGCTCGGCCAAGATGCATCCGACTTATATGAAACTTTGCTAAGTTGTTAATAAAGCATACATGGACAGCCCTACGGTCATAGATTTCCAAAAATTTGACTAAATCAGCCAGAAAAAATCACGAATATAGTCAATTTTGGAATTTTTAATAAAAAAAATTCGTGAAAACTAATTTATTTTTTATTAAATTATTTTCTAACAAATTTGGAAATGTGTTACTGCTGAGCCCTATATTTCCATATTCTTGACATATGATCAAAGATTCAAACACCTGTGGTGTCAGTCGGCCGAGCGAACAGCAATTTTCCTAAAACGCATGTCCTATAGTCACTTCCTATATGACGGGGACTTGGCCCAGAGCATGGCTATGAATATCGTGAAATGCGAGAATAGGGGAAAGTCCATCTGATTAACAGCCAGCGGTTTAGCCGAGGCCACTCGAACACCGAAGTTAAGCGACCTCGAGCGTGGTCAGGGTGACCACCCTGCCCCGCTGGTTAGAGCAGATGGAGGGTTCGAGAGCTAGTGTAACGGCTTCGTTCTCCTCGACGTCTGCTCAGCAGTCTGGGTTAGTGGAGGAACCTAAATGACTGTCAAATTTGCACCGTCCTTTCGGATGGAACGTTAAGCCGTTGGTCCCCTTGGTACTTTTCGAAAGGAGTAGACTACGTGCCGGTACCGGGTTTCTCTTCCTCCCTTCTGTTCATACTTCATCCTCATCTATCACCACTCATCGTCTCGAATAGCCAAAGTGCATTAATATGAGACGTTCAGCAATATCCAATTAATCAATCAATCAGCTAGTATGTATAGTAGTGGAAGATATTACTTCCGGTTCCTGAAACTAGAGGTGAGCTCTGGCAGTGGTCGTCAGGGACCTCTCCCTCCAGCCTCGACGACCTTAACAACTACGACGTTACGAACGATGACAATGACGACGACGACGTTAGAAACCATGAGTAGGTTGTGAACTTGACTTTGTTACAAATAAATAAATAAATTGTATTTAGAGTCTACCCACTCAGTTGTATAACTGATTTTCAGTGGGGGACAGTAAATCAAAGCGACCAAGTCAACCCTGTAGACCCCGACGCAATCGACGAGTGAGCGATAACCAACCAAACCGTAAACCCCATGAGAACACCGACAGTTTGTTAAGACAAAGGTCTAAGATGATCTGGGAACATGTTTTGTTTTCCATGTGCCCACCGTCACTAATTATATGAAACTCCTTTTACCTTAGACTCTAGAGTACTCTAGTGCACTCGAGCGCAACCTACCGATGCAGATTCCGTTAAATTGTTTTCATAGCCAACACCGCGACGGAATTAGTATGGAAATGTTAATAATAATGATGTAATTAGGAAACCTGTCGTCGTAAACGGATGGCTGTGATCGCTTATGTGTGGTACACACTTCCGTATGTGTGAGTGTGGTAATGTGGGAAAACATTTGGTTGTGATGGAAGTCGGCCAAGAAATATTTACCTGTTGTAGGCTAGATCAGCAGTCATTGGTCCACTTCCGTGACAATTTGAAGCCATCTTGAATTACCTGTTTGCATGTTAATTAAATGGGAGCGATTTGTAGCCCAAATGGTTCTCAAGATTGCCGCCAGGTTGATAGGTGAGCAAACTAGCCTTTAACATCAAATGATTACTATATTCCCGGATGCAATAACTTCTTATCGTTTCTGTTTGTTCAATCCATGCTGCACAAGCTAGGACCATATCAAACAATCCATTAAAATACTTAAATGCATTAAAAAAGCATAAATTAAAACGCCAAGTCGCCATTTTGTTGATTGCAGATTGACTCTTCAATTTGCTACGCTCGCGCCTATGCGGAGGTATTGGAGACTGCTAATCTAGCCTACAATAGGTGTTAAATATCTATGTATTGGACGCATCTAGTTATTGACCTGGTTTATATAGTCGTAGGGTGGTGGTGTATAAAAGTATCGTTCAGTTTGATAAATAAATGACCCCGTTAGATTTTTGTCCAGGGTGTTCCTCTGCCAGTCGTACTAGGCGAGATGAGAAGCATGTCCATCTCGCGAACATAGCTGAGGAGATAATTAATCCCTGAAACTAGAGGCGAGCTCTGGCAGCAGGCGGGGATCCTCCCCATCTCCTCGACCACGACCTGGTTCTGACCATCATGGGTCTTCCCTCCCTACGTTGAGGATCGACTCTTACTAACACGCAACCAGGCGCGTAGGACCGTTTTGAAAGATGGGGGGGGGGGGGGGGGGAAAATGAATTATTATTATTTATTATACATTGACAACAGGACTCTTGTCCCACGAGTGCAATATAATAGATTGGTTGGTGCCAGCCGCCGGAGACCCTTTCGCCGAAGGAACTTATTCAGTCGCAGTGCGCTACGTGCGAGTAGTGTAATGTCTTCATTGATCACTCTCGCCTCGGTTGTACCAAGAGAGAGAGAGAGTCAGCCAAGTGGAACGGTAGCAACAATAGACTCTGGGAATCTCTCCCACGTTATCTCCTGCTGGACAGGGTTCATGGAACTCATATCCATCTGATCTTGATCAGTGCTCAGCATCTCAGTTGGTGCCCTTAGTTTCCTTATACATCTGCGTTAGGCTGGACCCTGTCTGGGCCCGGGATGGAATGCAGCCCAGAGCATGGCTCTGCTGGTCATAAAAACATCTTCATCATCACTATCTTGTGAATATTGAAAATCAAAATTGGTGTTCTTCTTATAGCTTGTGATAGTCTGGGTGTAGTTTATTACGTGGGAGGTGCAAGACCTGATATAATATAAATTATAATACACCTCAGAAGGTCTAGGGCATGTGTTGACCCCGTGTTGACCACGCAATACTTACATATTACTAGGGAAACGCCAAAGTCGTTGTTAAACGAGTGAGTGAGCCATGTGTTGAGTACCCGGGAACATCCCCTTTTCTCCCCTATACCTAAGGCTGGATCTAGCCCAGTATGAGGAATGATACCGGGTACTCAACACATGGCTCACTCACTCGTTTAACAACGACTTTGGCGTTTCCCTAGTTGCGAATCATGTTCAAAACGTATCAGCGTGAAACATTAACAAATTTCCAAGATAAAACAAAATCACCTAATTTTTATTTCCCATTTAACACCCCTCAAAAATTATATGTGTGTGTAAAAATATAAAAAAGTTCGAGCGAACGGGTATCGAACCCCAACCCTCCGTGCGGTAGACTAAATTCTTACCAATAGGCCATGCAAGCGTCGAAGTTATCGTCCCGCTAGCTGCTACTAAACTAATGCTATTGATATTTTAAAAAATCACATTTTTATTTATTGTGGGATTAAATCGCAATGGATCTAGCTGATTTTGTTAGCAGTTCTCAGTAAACTCGTACCGGATGTCTGTTTAAAATTTCAGCCCAATCTGTTCAGCGGTTCGGCTGATTTTCGACGTACAGACAGACAGACAGACAGACAGACAGACAGACAGACAGACAGACAGAATCACAGAAAGAGAGCCGTTCGAGTTGAATGGAGACACTCGGTCGCTCCGCTCCCTCGTTTAATTAAGTAGCCGTTAGATATTGTTTTATCTCGAACGAACAAACAAACAAAGAAACCCTAGAAATACTAGCAACTGACTGTTGCATGTGGAAGGTTGCATGTATTCAAAGCATTTAAACTTTACCAGTATTAGATTTATGCGTGTTTGGGTGTAATCTGATATTTGTTCGGAGAATATATCGTTGTTTTCAATTGGTCTAATAATAAAGAGCTGACATCGCAGTCGAAAGACAAATGCTGCGACGTAGGGACAATATCCCTCCTCCCATTCCTTGCCCTTCAACAAGGATAATACTTATATATATGTATATATTATATATGTTTACCTATGGGGTCAGGGCGGTCTAGCCTTCTTGTAATGGGTCATACTTGTAGGCTATACTCCAGACCTCCACCAAGAAACTGATTTTAACATTTTATTAGTGGGTTCTTACCTGTTCTATACAATTATTTGATCAAGTAGCTTTGGTCGCTATTTTGGGTAGGCACCTCTTGCTTGTTTAAATGCTAATTGTGTGTACAATTTTATGTCAATTTACATCTTCTATTTATTTATTCATTTTTTTATTATTTGTTTATGTTATTTATGTTGATGGCTTAATTCTGTTGCTGATGCTAGATACAGTAGGTGAATAACTTTGGTACTACTGTATCTAATATTTTCCAATTGCCCTAGTAAAAAGAATGTTTGTTTAGGACTAAGGGTGTGTCTGAATTATGGTCCAAGTCCAGGTGTAGGTCCAAGTCCAACTCAATGTTAAAGTGCTATACCAGCCTACAGTAGAGCTGCCTGCCGGGAAAAGTCAACACTACCTAAAGTAGGTTAGGTGTGCATTCGAGAGTCCTTTGTAAAGTATTTGTTTATTAAAAGTATTTGTACATCTAGTAAAACCAATTAAATACGTGATAAAAACAAACAAAACTTAAATGTTTACCTTTATTTAACAATGCATTCATTTATTGTTTCTCTCGTTGTCGCGGACGGCCATTTTGAATCGGACCTAAAACGAGTGTACACTTTCGATTGCTCGATCTATTTGTCGACTTGGACCAAGAATGGACCTAGACTTTTCAGACAGTACTTCACACGCCATCAACAGATAATCAGTACCCAACTACGTTGTTAGACGTGGACTTGAATTTGGACCTAGACCTGGACATGGACTAGACTTTGAATAATTTTCAGACACACCCTTAGTATTATGTACTTTGTATGTTGTGTCTAGGTATTATGTATCTTAAGTCTGCAATTCCAGTGATTTTTTTCTGGAAGTTTTCCTGAAGCCAGTTTTTATTGGATTGTTACCAGCCTTTGCACTTATGCTATGGTCGTGTATATGAAGTATTCTATACCCTATAGGCTAATTTTTTAAACCATCACAAAAATCATTATAAATTAAAATCGATTTTTAATATTTTGGATTTTTGTAGTCATTAAAATTGGTAAATTTCGGAACTTATTTTGTGCGTAATGCGCAATGATGTTTGGTAATCTATGACTATAGAAGAGTGACCATATCTTTGCTTAACACTTACGCAAAATTGCATCTCGATCGGATGAAAACTGGAAGCAGAAAAAGTTCCCCAAAAAGTTTCAAAATTGTTATAGTTGACTCTTAAACAAATCAAGATGATTGTAATATATTATTTTTAAATGTATTTTTTAATTATTTGTTTGAAAGTAAAACTATGAACTATGAGTTGTGTCCGTTGTGTTACAGAACGAGATGAAGCCAGTGAAACAGCGGAACGGTCCGTACTCTCGCGGCCAGGCCACGCTGTTTGGCTTCAAGCGGCGTCCGGCGAGCGCCCCAGCCCCCGCCCCCACCACGCAGCCCCTGCTGGACAACGCAGTCCACCACAACAGGGTTTGTACCTACTCGTCACCTTTATGTCGGTCAGACGCGTAGGAACGTTTTGAAAGTTGGGGGGGGGGGGGGGAAATCCATTAGCAGAATTAATGGGCGGAGGCCCTTTCGCCTAAGGCAAAAAGAAATTCACCATACTACAGTTATTTCGTCATGTTTTAACTGCACTCGGACTCTGGTTTACAGCAACTATCTGCGATCTAAAAACTCAAAATATGAACGTGAAGTGGCCCATTTTAGTAAATTCAACCTAATTTTTGATGTTACGACGAAGCATACAGGCAAACATATTCGTTTTACCAAGGTGACTGTCGAATTGTTTAAGTGCATATTTCCTACGGAAATTCTGGGATTAGTATTTAACTCACAGGGGCCAAGCTTTGGGGGAGGGGCATTGCTCCCCCTTCCCCCCGGTTTCTACGCCACTGATGTTGCTCCCCAAGTGGGTCCGGGGTAGAATGTGGTCCGGAGCATGTCCTGCTAATCCGGGCACCCAGGCCGTACCTCGGGGAGCCACCGGACACTCCGGGTGTCAATGCAGAAGGCACGGGTTTATTCCGGATCACTTGAAGCCCTGTGAGGTTGGAGTTTCCACTAATAGTAATATCTCACTCTAAAATCTATGTTTGTAATAATCATAGCAAATTTGATAAATAATGTATAAATTTTTATTTTATAACATTAACTATAGCAATTTTTTTTTAAATAGTTACCGGTATTTCCAAAGCAAGAGTAGAAGACAATTATTTGAAATGTTGAAATGATCTGTGATCGCAACATATATATATCCTATGTAAATAACACCCCAATGTTTCACATTTTTGAGATGAAAGTTTGGTGATCAATCGATTTTTGTATGTACATTTAACATTGTAAATAGTTGGCCCGAGTTCATCCAGCCGTCTTAATGAATCAGGACAATTGTCTTGTCAGTCTTCTTGCTTGGATGTGTACGCTATACTAACGTACTTGTTTCTAGTAGGTTTCCTTGGAGCTTGTGTATTAATTAGTTACCACTAGGGACGACATTGCAAACCCCAGTTACCTGATGAATCCAAATACTGTACATATCTCGACGCTTTCTAGGGAGTCGAATCTTGTTTGGGTGTTTGTGATACTAAACAACGTAAACAAAGTTAAACACTGCATATTTAATGGAATTGTAAAGTTGTGTTCAAGAAAACTACCAGACAGTTTGAATTTGTTATTCAAAAATTTAGTTATTGGGTAGTTTCCACAGCCTCGACCATTTTATTTATGTAAATTTACAGTGTTTTACATTGGTGACTCCTATATAACCTGTGTCTTTTTAGATACAGTAATTAAGGTTCCTCACATTAAGGTTATATAAATAAGGATTTGTTTGGATTGTTCAAATCACACACATAGCAATTGAGAAAGGTGTACCCAATGGTACAATAGCTTATTGGAAGAGCATCGCTGCGTCAGGCTAAGGAATCTGTTTCGTCTTGGACAAATTTTGTCGAAGATTGCTGTTACTTCAATCTTTGTCTTTGACATTTAGTTACATTTATTTTGTGGTGTTGTAGTGAAGTGTTTCTGGTTAGGCTATACAAAATGCTGTCATCCTTTGTAAATAAGTAACCCAACACATAGGCCTATCAAATTTACCTTCTTCTTTTTTAAATGCCCACATTTGGCTTATCAAGCCATCATGGGTTTTCAAATGCTTATAAATAGAGGTGTTTGTTTTTCGCATAGCGAAAAATTTCGAAATAAAGTCGAAATTTGTGTTTTAAAAGCCATAAAGTCAAAATTTATGTTAAATGCTAAATAAAGTCAAAATGGATGTTTATCAAAGAAAAATACATTGATTTTACCATTTTTATCCAAGAAAGTGCTTTTATTACTGATAATTTATCTGAAATTGTAATGAATAGTCGTTTAAAGGTCCATATTATGTTAAATTTGTTTGTACCTGCTGTAATATAAGACTCGCGGGCTAAGATTTATTTTTAAATTGATACTTTGTTTGCATATTTGTGAGGAATTTACGGAAGAAAATCATATCATCGAAATAACATCGAAATTTAAAAATCTAAAAGCTAAATTAGAAAAATAATAAAACTATTTTCAAACATCTCTACTTATAAATCCTTCTTGCATGGCTTGTCTTTAACTCTATATCTTTAACTCTATACTATACCCCGTGTTCTCTTCAGACCACCCCCAATCTAAACCACAAGACCTCGTCGCTAGAGTCGCTAAACAACGTCAGTCCGATCACCTCGGGCAAGTCGTCTCCGAGACTCGCGAGGCAGCCCAAAGATGCCGACGGGAATATCATCAGGACTAACCGCTTTGGATTCCGATCGCCGGTATGTGGCGGTGCAGTCCAGAGTTTGTATACCGTAGCGTTTGTTCACGGTTTAGTAGTTTGCGACTGTTATAATAATTTTTTCCCGTTTCGTATAGTTCACAGTAGAATGTTACGTGTTATTGTTGTTGTTTTTGTTTGTGTTTGAGTAGTTTCCAATTTTAGATGAATCAGTAACTGTTTCCCGTTTGGTATATTTCCCAGTAGAATGTTACGTTTTATTCTTAAATTTTTATTTTTATTAACTTGTGTCAATGTTTGAATGTGATCGAATTTGACTTGCTCCGCATGTTAAATACAAAAGTATGTCACCTACAGTACTGTCTTTGAAATAACAAGTACATTGTATACATGTCTATTTTATTTATTTTATTTTATTTTATTTATTTATTTAACGTCTATCCTATTCAGTTATAAAAACTGATTCACAAAGGAGGACAACTAAATAAATCTAATTACATAGATGCAGACACAACAATGAACTACATTTAAGTAAATATTTGAAATAGTAATATTACAACAATGCATTAAATAATCAACAAATTTGATAACAAATAAAAAGGATATTAAATGCAATTTATGAATGAATCGAATATAAAAAAAGGGTGGGGAATGAAAATACTTAGTATATACTTAGTAATCATTTAGTTGGATAACCTCTGCATGGATCTTTCAATTCCTTACCTTCCTGTTTTGTTTGTTTGTTTGTTTGTTGTTGTCGTTGTTGTCGTTGTGCGAGTGTTGTTTGTGGTTGTGTGTGTACATATTCTCCAAGCCAGTACATTTTATTGTTTAAATTTATTGCACTATATTTCCAACTCATTGAAAAATAATGGTTTTACTTTCATCAACTTGATTAATTGTGCAGATGAGAATATAAATTTAGAAAAAATATTTAACAATAGAAAAAGCAATGGCTTTCCGGCCTTGCCATGTTGAATACACCGGTTTCCGATAGATCACCGAAGTCAAGCAACGTCGGGCGTGGTCGGTACTTGAGTGGGTGACCACTTGGGAATACCACGTGCTGTTGGCAAAGGGGGCAAGATTGTGCCCCCGATTGAAAACGATCTTGCATTGTCACCCTAATGCCCCTAAACAATTTACATAACATGTTTCTGGTGTTGGATAAAAATAAATTAAAATTAAAACCTTTGTGATGATAAAGAAAATGTATGGTTTGTAAATATTCATAATGTTCCCTATTCAATATGCACAAGAAGAGCTATGTTTCCTCAAGTATTCAAACTGCCTACATATTTACTTTTGACATTTGCTTTAGCATTGATTGTTACAAGTATTATTATCGTAGAAATGAAATGACCTTGACTGTCTTAAGAGCCAAGGATCCCCCCTGTCAATATAACGAGTGTGCATCTCTCGTTCTAGGTCGCCGTGACAACCAACAAGGTGGGAGACTCCAACTCCAACGTTTTGGCCAACACTCAACAGACCCAGGAATACAAGAACCTGCTAAACAAGGAGAAGCCGAGGAACAAGGGCGGCGGTCGTATCGTCAAGCCGATCAAGTCAGGCATGGCCAGTCAACAAGGTACGACCAGTCTCCCGCGGTTTGGATTACTTCGGGCTCGGTCAAAATCCAAAATTATTACTTTTTAGTTCGGCTGGGACTTGACATCGATTATTCGATTCGACATCGATTTGGCGTTTAAATAATAATAAAATTTTCATCGATTTTGGAACCATGTAAAAACCATATATATTTTACTTTTTGCATCTAGGCTATTTTTACATTAAAATAGTGGGAAAAAAGAAAAAAAATCCCCATTTTGTTTCGATGTCGAAAAGAATTTTGATGTCATTTTTTTTTCAATGTGGTGTCGAAATTATTGGTTTGACATCGATTACGAATTTATAATCGAATCCCAGCCCTACTTTTTGGAGATATCTGTTTGGTTGAATAAACAATATCTTGATTTGGTTTAGATTGGGGAAGGGTTGACAGGTTGGGAAACCAAAGAGAACATAAAGCCCAGCCTGAAGGGCTGGGGGCGACAAAACTTTTTACCTGCTGATGACAACTGCAGATAATTTAAAGTTGTTTGTTACCTTAATCCACGACTCAAAGTTACGCTATACAAAACTACGCTATACAAAACTACGCTATACAAAACTAAACTACGCTATTTAGACTTAGACTGGGTCTGGATGTTACCCCCCGATGTCATCCCTACTATGTAATGAGCTTCACTCCTGCCAATGTTCTCCGGCCTGGGTGGTGTATCTCACTCTTGCAACTCCTTGCATGGTTGTCAACTTGTCTTCGCTGTAACTTTGCAGTCAAGTCATCTGTCTTTTCTCTGTTTACGTAATGGGCTTCTCAAATAATAACTGGTGTCACATAGACTAGGGTAGCTGATAATATTTCGTGAATGAGTAGTTGCAATTTCAACTGAATCACCTTGTTTAAATCGTCAATCTTTGGATCTATTTAATACAG
>JAMZAV010008427.1:0-27292 GCA_024449915.1 Sweltsa coloradensis
TAAAAACTGGCGTAGCGTAGGGCCCCCCGCAAACCCCGCGAGCACCCGATGAAATAGATCGCAATTATGAAAATTTCAAATAAGACAACAAATCACTCAAAATTGTATTTTAAATAATATGACAAAATTCGCGGGGCCCCCCGAAAAAATAAAAAATAAAATAAAAATTACGGAAAATGTTGTATCAGCCAGAAAATCAGTCACAGGTCTCAAGAATATTCACACACTTTGAATATCATATTCATTATGAAGAAGACAAGACAGTGAAGACACCATTGAATTTTCTAGGCAACCAACATTTCCGTATTTGTACAGCGAAATATTTAGACAATATAGCAACAACTCTTATAAGAGTTGTATAGACGGGCGAGCCAGTCAGAAAACGGATGGCTGTGCTAAAAGGGTGATTGTGAGGGGATCGGTAGTGTGTCGCCATTTGGCATTTGGTCTGTGTTGGGTTTGTATGCGAAATACGTGCTTGTGAATAAAATTAATATTTAGTTCCAACATGAGGAATGGTCGGTCTTTGACCACTAACGGCGGTGTGCTCCCTGAATTACACGATGCAATAAATATGACAGCAACGACTGTAAAGTGTAAACATTCGAGGAAGGGACGGGGCCAGTCTTGCTCTCAAATTCTAAAATCTTGGGATCGTTCACGATTTTGGAGACTCAATATACCGGATGTATGGGATTAGCGAAATAGCACTTGTGTTGTAAAACTAACAGTCCGATGTCACCGACAATGCCAATGAACCTTAAATTTTACCCTTACCCCCACCAACAATAACTTTGTTTTGTAGCTAGTTTCCACCCTTTACACAAAATTATTTCAGAGGTCAGTTTTCTCTCGGACTCCCTCACTGATAGATGCATATCTCAGCGTGGGAGTGAGACTGTAATAACACACTAAAAGCACCTAAAAGCCTAAACGGCTAGGAAACGTTCCAGAATTGCAGTTTGGTGAATCAAAATGTAAGTTATTTGATTTATCAATTCTTAACATTTATCATAATGTGTTGTTGTTGTTGTTGTTGTTGTTGTTGTTGTTGATATAATTAATATGTTATCAATCATGGTTTTAGTAGATAGATGTTATACATTATTATTACGTCGCGGGAAGTGGCGGATATGGGGGGGGGCGAAAATACCATGTATGCTGTGAATTGTAAGCTCGACATGACGACAAAACAAATTGACGTACACAAACTACATTGTTTCGGTATTACATTAAGCCCACCACTTTTTCCTAAAAACGCACCAAATGCACTCTAAAAACTTGCTTTCAAATTTTTTCGCCTGCGGCGCTATTCATGGGGGGCTTCGCCCCCAATACCCCCCTTGCTTGGTCCTACCATGTCCAATGGCCAATGTCGCGGGGGGGGCCCCGACTTCTGCGCTACGCCACTGGTAATATACATAATAAATTTGCGTGTAATATGGCGTATGAATACATTTGTTGGTGTGTTGTACGTATCTAACGTATTTTCAGCTGTATCAAGTTGAATAATAATAATAATATGTAGAAAGAACTACAAGTTCGAATGAAACGATGTTGGGAGGCCTTGACTTTATGAAAAGTGCATTAAGAGGATTACCGCGTGGCCCAATGCAGCAAGTGAACTTTAAAACCCGCCGATGCAACCCAACATAATACAGGTTGTGATATGGAAAGCGTGGTTGATGGTCGAGAAGCCATTGTTTGATGCTCTATTTCTTGTTAAAACGTTCTGTCTTTATAATGTTGAAGCTATAAATTAAAACTCTTGGGGAAAAAAAGTCGTTAGACGAGTGAGCGTGTCAAATGTGGTCGTTCAAAAAGTGTGTTTACTACAAATTTCTGGTGCATGAATAAAAATTGGCATCAACAACGTTGAATAGCGAAGGGCTTTGAAACCTGGCTATTTTAGAAAATCAAAACTATTTTTTTTCTTATCTGGCACACGGCCAATATCGCCACCTCAAAATAATCTCAAACTTCAATTCGCCAAGGCACACCATTCAACGTAGAGTGTTGTGTTTTTGTGACATTAATTTTCAACTGGTTTCCTATAGGCTGACGCAGAGAAAAAATAAGTTTTTTAACAATTATTGTCTTTCCTGCGAATTTTTTCGTTTAACCGGTATTTTGTACCGATTTTTACCGGCAAACGAAAAAAATTCACAGGAAAGACAACTGTTAAAAAAAAATCTCTCAGTCAGCCTATAGAAAACCAGTTGAAAATGTCACAAAAAACACAACACCCTACGTTGAATGGTGTGCCTTGACGAATTGAAGTTTGAAATTTTGAGGTGGCGATATTGGCCGCGTACCTGATCAGAAAAAAAAATAGTTTTGATTTTCTAAAATAGCCAGTTTTCAAAACCATTCACTATATTTTTGACTTGGTCACATATTTGGAAACTAGAAAAAAAACGGTCGAATAGCCTTAAATCCAATATCGTTTCAACAATTTCATAATGGTATTGAAGTTTGCCTACAAGAATTCATACATGTATTTTTAAATGAAGGCCTATGAAACGAAACCGCAATTTCCCTCGTTGGTGTTCCGCTCCCCACTTTGTATTGTAATATGTAATATTTCATGTTCCTGTATTTAAAACATTGCAACCACTGAGACCCGTTACAGGTGAGTCACGATAACCCTCTAGTTCTACCCAGCTGACGTAAGTGGTTGTAAAACGAAACAAACTCCGTTTAAAAGTGCAGTTTTTGTTCGACTTCGATAGCGAATCGATTAGCATAATTTCAACATCATTGTAATTCTATGCAAATTTCTAGTCGGTTGTGAACGTAAAAAGAATTGGCATAATTTAAATCAATTGTGAACTAAATCGTTGTCACGACATGGCTAGTGACTAGTGAGTGACCTTAGAACAAGCATAGAAGGTAAATAAAAACATTGCAACATCAACCGAACTGTAAATGGTGCAGTTACTGTTTATTGAACGAGTGAGCGTAGCGAACGTAGTGATTTCCATTCGACTTAAACGGCCCTTATTGTTTTTCTGCGTGCGTGCGTGCGTGCGTGTTGTGTGTGTGTGTGTGTGTGTGTGTGTGTGTGTGTGTGTGGGTACGTTAAAAATCAGCCGAAACGCTGAACAGATTGCGCTGAAATTTTAAACGGACATCCGGTAACGAGTTTATTGAGAACTGCTAACAAAATCAGCAAAATTCATTGCGATTTAAACATACAAGAAATAATAAACTGAAAAATAGACCTTCCAATGTCATGAAATTACTTTAACGACAATGTTTTAGATTTTGAAAACATATTTTTTGTTTTTTATTTACCTGGCAGTGAAATGCCGTGTCCATTCAAGGTCTGTCGAATGTTTTAAGTCAAAGTACCCCAAATTCCGCTCGTAGATTGAGTAAACCTTGCAATGTTTTCACGTATTTCGTACTGGCTATGTTTACCATAGTAGGCCCTATTGCCACAGATGATGGACTTCACTGCGTTAATGCATTTCAAAACATGTTTAATAATTTTTTAAATACAATCTCGAAATTACAAAATCTTTCCCGACCAGGGGATTGAACCACGTCTCCCATACTTTCGGCTATAAGGGCGCTTTAGCCAACTAGACCAGGGAAACGCCAAAGTCGTAGTTAGACGAGTGAGAGAGTCATGTGGTGAGTACCCGGGAACATATGCATTTAAGTTTGATAATTATATTCGTATAAATAATAGTTTTTTAAAGTTTAGTTGGCATACGGGGACGGGCGCGTCAACTGTAAGGTCATAATGCGCCTCTCTAGCCTATGATAGGCTAGGTAGGCCTAAGGTAGGGGGAAGAAAAGTAATGTAATCGGGTACAATGTTTTAGATTTTGAAAATATATTTTTTGTTTATTATTCGCCTGGCCGTGAAATGCCGTGCCCATGCAAGGTCTGTCGAATGTTGCACGTCAAGGTACCCACAAAATTCGCTCGTAGATTGAGTAAACCTTGCAATATTTTCACGTATTTCGTACTGGCTATGTTTACCATAGTAGGCCCTATTGCCACAGATGATGGACAACACTGCGTTATATTATGCATTTCAAATCATGTTCAATTATTTTTGAAATACAATCTAGAAATTACAAAATCTTTCCCGACCAGGAATTGAACTCACTTCTTCACATTTCGGCTACAAGGGGCGCCTTAGCCAACTAGACTATAGGGAAACGTCAAAGTCGTAGTGAGACGAGTGAGCGAGTCATGTGGTGAGTACCCGGGAACATTTGCTTTTAAGTTTGATAATTATATTCGTATAAATAATAGTTTTTAAAGTTTAGTTGGTATACGGGGACGGGCGCGTCAACTGTAAGGTCATAATGCGCCTCTCTAGCCTATGATAGGCTAGGTAGGCCCAAGGTAGGGGGAAGAAAAGTAATGTAATCGGGTACTTAACACATGGCTCACTCACTCGTTTAACAACGACTTTGGCGTTTCCCTAGTATTATGGAATGTCAAATAGGTACTCGTGCACGAACATTGAGGATTTTGGAGTTGATGTAAAGGCGTTTTCCGCTATATCCCACATATTATACATAGCTACGTTTCAAGATACAAGATAGTAGATACACAATCTCAACACACATACTGTTCTCATTATGCTCTCCTCCTAAACATTGTTTATGCAGTTTAGACAAGTGCCAGTATGCCGTCTCACTTTTTAAATAGTATGTGGAAGTAGATATTAGATAATGTTTATAAATTCTCTAAGCACTGTTTTTAATCGTACTACAAATACAATTCGAATTATTAACATGATGACTAGTGTGTCCTGTACAATTTCCCCTGTCCGCGGTGCAGTGACGGATACAGGGGGGCGATCGCCCCCCCCATGATTCTTTAAAAATTAAAAAAAATGATTTTATTATTTTATTGTGCACGCACCAAATGCACTCTAAAAACCTGATTTTCAAAATTTTTGCCTGCGGCGCAATTAATGGGGGGCTCCGCCCCCCATAACCCCCGTGACGTCCGCGCTTAGTCCTTTCCCACGGATGTTCATGCACGCGCAAATCGCCCCCTCCCCATGATTATATCCTGGATCCGCCACTGCCGCGGTGGTTCATACACGATTGGGGCGCATCAGGTCCGAAGCTTGTGGCACTATGAAGACGTGGGTTTTGAATCCCGCATGACGCATAGACACTGCCGCATAAAATGCGTCAATCTTTATTTTATGTGATTGACGATCTTTATTAATTGCTTCATGTACGACTCTGTGATTAAACTTACATTTGTAGCTTCGAGAGCCGTTTAGAATATGTGCTGCTAGAATAGCTATAGCCGAGCAAACATGGATTAATTATTATCATGAAAGTCACAGTAAAAGTTAAATCGACGCAAAGTTTTTGTTTTGATCCATGTTTTAATAATGTGTACTCGAGCCATACGTATAATCGAGGCCATGTGAACATATTCATTGCGTTTGAATTGCAGAACTGCATCACTAATGAATGTTCTTCCTCTCTGCTTCTAGGTGTTGACCCCACAGAAGTTCGGCGACGTGTACCTGTATGACTGTCCGCCTACCAGAACCTCCCCCAGCCAAACCCAGGGCCGGTACGACGTCCCTGCCCACCTCATAGACCAAAACCAAGGTGAGCCTCGTACATTACTATATTTAGTTCGGCGACGTGTACCTGTATGACTGTCCGCCTACCAGAACCTCCCCCAGCCAAACCCAGGGCCGGTACGACGTCCCTGCCCACCTCATAGACCAAAACCAAGGTGAGGCTCGTACATTACTAGATTTACTAAATGCGCGAAGATCGAGCCTTATTTCGTGAATATCTACCCGTTGTATCCCAATGTAAATAAAGTACAAACAAACAATATAAATTATGCATAAAAGTAAAAGATTACGATTTTAATATTCTTTTTTTAAAATTTACCTTTTTGTAAAAAAAAATAAAAATAAAATGGTCCTATACTCAACCCGTGTCTGACTTGGCCCAGTACCTGAGCGAGACCCTTTTATTTCCCAGAGATTATCCATTGACCGCAAGCTGGAGTGAATGTAATTAAAAGAAGGGTCGCTCAGGTACTGGACCAAGTAAGACACGGTTTGAGTATAGTTAAAATGACGCGAGCTGCGAGCGAATTTGATTGTGAGTTAATTAGTGGTGTTTGTGCCAATAATTCAAATTTGTTGTTTGAAGTCGAAATTCGCAAAAAAAACTGTTGGTTCAATCATATTTTTTTGCACAACTCTCTACCAATCTACCAATGACATATTAATATTACCACCCTCTCTGTAAAATGAAACCAAGCGATATTACGAAGGTACAACGCCCCTTTACTGTCTCGTCTACATTCGTGAGTATGGGGGACCCCCCCCCTGCCCGGGGGCACTAGAAACCCAAAGCTAGTACAATCCCACCCCCACCCACCCCCGCCCATGAACATTGTTTCAACAACACGACGATAATCCGCACAATAATTCTGCTGACGACACGTTTTTATCTCTAAAGATTGAAGTTCCCAACAAAACTCACCTTATTTTGGTTTAATTCCCTGTATAAATTAATGCACAATGTTATTTTCACAATGCGTGGTTATCAAAATGTACCCGCATTAATACAAACTATTAGCAGAAACCATTTAAGAGCTCCCCGCTATTATGTGTCGTAATTTCCGCTGAGTGAATTCCTAATGGGCCTGAAACGAAAGTAAATAAACCTGTATGAAACAGGGTCGCGGTTTTACGACGAAAACATGCAAATCTCGAGTTTTTAGTAAATGAAAAATGGCACCCGAAAGACATATAGGTTCCGTTTTTTGCGTAAAACCTGAAAACATGCTGGTATATAAAGTGTGGTACAGGGGTTTTCTTTTAGTTGTCGGTCGTTTTTTCTTTTTATGACATTTTCAAATTAATGAGGGGAATGAAGCTCATGCATTTCGCGCGAGACTCGAAGTCAAGAGATCGACTTTCGACTTTTCGATACCAGCCACGGCCAATCCTGACTGAAGGGTTTACTTCAAGGGTTCCTCGGTCCAACTCAAAAGACGAAGGCCAGCTCCAGTGGCGTAGGAACCGTGGGAGGGGGGGGGGCAGGAGGGGCAAAACTAACGTGAGTAAATATTAATCCCAGAATGTCCGCATACACTTAAACAATTCGACAGTCTCCTTGGTAAAACGAATATGTTTGCCTGTATGCTACGTGATTACATAAAAATTAGGTTGAAATTTACGGCCATTTCACGTTCATTTTTTAAAGTTTTTATATCGCAGATTTGCTGTGAAACATCGTTTGCAGAGTCCGAGTGCAGTTAAAACATGACGAAATAACTGTAGTATGGTGAAAATTCCCCGCCCCAGACCCCAGCTACCACCCCACAAAATCTGCTAATAAAGTTTGCCTTGCCTCCCACCCCCCCACCCCCCAACTTTCAAAAAAGTTCCTACGCGCCTGGCCAGCTGTACCAACTATCATAGCGTTCTTACCTTGCTAGTGTTAGCTCACAAAATAAATAAAAAGTCTCCGGCTGGTTTTATATAGGTAAAATATCTTTTTTTCGAAGCTCATAATTTTTTTATTGTTTCCAGCGTATAAAACTATTTTAAAATTCAAAACGATCTATTCGTTATTCAGTCACGACAGCCAACACTTGAGGTAGTGATGTTTGTGGATGATAATTGTAGATTGTCAGCATCGTGGACGGAACGTGTCTGTCACCCAGACATCGGCGTCGGTTTATTCATTACTTGCTAAGTGGCACAGGAGAGTAGAGTAGTTCGCCTTGAGACCGTATAGCTGCATTCTCGGTGTAGTCTGGTGCAGTTTGGCGTCTGTCTGTCGGTTTGCTTGTGGCCACATTACAACAAGACATAATTCTCCTGCAAGTGCAATTTACCAAACATTAGCTTAACAAGAAAATACATAACACAACAATTTTATATAAACATAAATATGTCTATAAAAATAATAAAAATATGAATTTATGTGTGCTGCGCTGTATGTATGTTTGAGTGTATGGTTGTGTGAGTGCGAGTGTGAAAAGTGTAAAATATAAAATATTTATGTGCATGCATGAAAGACCTCTTTCAATTTTAATCTTGTTCGCACATGGCAGTTCGCCCCATAGGTCATATAGCAACCAGCTGTAGCCTGTAGGGCTCACATCACTATCAGCTTGACCAGGTGACTAGCTAGGCTATTTATATAAGGGTAGGCCTATTAGTTTTAAGAGGACTCAATTCCAGCATTCGCAAGAATGGAAAGAACTTTCAGCTAGGCTTGCCGTGGCGGGAGGCGGGACTATTTCAGAGTATCCCACACCACATCGGCCATAGCTCTGTCGAGGCATAAGGAGGAATAGGAGTCACAAATCATGACTGAATTTTTTACTTTGATCTGGAGAAAAAAGGCTTTTATCTCTTGATAGGTTTTCGATGACAAAAGTCAAAAATTTAATACCTGGACATATGTTACTTACATTTGAGGTCAACGTCACAAAATGCAGACTTACCCAATCACATTACTTTGAAACTTAGGATGATACCAGTGAATAGTAGTCATAATTTAGTATTATTTTTGTTGTCGATTTGATTTGTATTGCTTAACGTCTTATATTAATGCACTAAGGCTATTCGAGACGATGAGTGAGGATAGATGAGGATGAAGGGTGAATAGAAGGGAGGAGGGGAAACCCGGTACCGGCACCTAGCCTACTCCTTTCGAAAAGTACCAAGGGGACCAACGGCTTAACGTACCATCCGAAAGGACGGTGTAACTTTGACAGTCATATAGATTCATCCACTAACCCGGACTGCCGAGCAGACGTCGAGGAGAACGAAGCCGTTACACTAGCTCTCGAACCCTCCATCTGCTCTAACCAGTGGTATACGCGTGTCTCGGAGAAAAACGTTCACCACTCTACCCCTGACCACACCCGATGTTGCTGAACTTCGGTGTTCGAGTGGGAAGCGGCCAAGCGACCGCGGCTAAACCGCTGGCTGGTTTTGTTGTTTAACACTAGGAAGCTTCGCAAACGCTTTTTCAGGCGCGTTGTTGGATGAGCGTAATTGTTTAAAAACGAAAAAAACGTAAAATTGCGATTTTCATGAGAAATAATTTTTCGATTACGCTCAAATTTCACACGAATATATTAATTCATAAAATTAAGGTTCTGTGAAAAAATCATTACAATCGAATAAAGCATGTAGGTGTTATAAGACGAAGAAATTTGAAATAAATCGTAAAACTGCGATTTTTATGAGAAATAATTTTTCGATTGCGCTCAAAAACGTGGCAGTTCTAAGTTCAAAGATTTCGAAGAACTCCAAAAAATTTCATCGCAATTGGAGTATCGGTTTAGCCGGAATCGTGTTAACAAACACACAAAAATACAGAAAGAAAAGAAAGAAAGAAAGAAAGAAAAAAAACACTCCGGATATGTTTCTCCAGTGCAGGGTCCACTAGATACCTAACAGCTGCTGTAAGGTGGGTCTTCGCTTGTACTTCCACAATGTATAAGCGCAATTTTATATCTCTTGAAGTCAAGGCCCACTTGATAATGTGTCTACTGAGTGCACGCACACATTATCCAACGGACCTCAAAGAGATTTTGTAAACAAACAGCAGACTGCAGCTGGACGTCAATTTCAGAAATCGGTTGCACATTATTTTTTTAATGCAATAAATACATAAATAGGCTACCATTTATGTAATCTTTGATTCTTATATTTGCAGGTAACATTATGATGTAAATAATTTTATATCCTTCAACTTCATATCTCAATTTTCATTTGCATACTAATTTGGATATTAGGGCCCGAGGCAAACTGTCCAGATACCGGTAGGCCTATGGCAATAAGGCCTATTAGCATTGATGTGTTTGGTAAGATAAAGATGAGCCCAAGCCTTGCACTTGTCCATACTTGCACCATGTATAAACCAATACCTAATGCGGATTAATTTTAATCAAACTTGAACTTGAATCTGAATCTGAGCTAAGCCTAGGGCCTGGCCCTAAGAACGCGGGTAACCTCCAGACCTAAGTTCGACGTCGACTTCTACAAGAAAGGTTTATTGGGTAAGGTCTAGGCCTTGGTCTATGAAAAATCCCACACACTAGGGCCTAGCCTAGGCTTATGCGCATAAAATCTTTTATCGTGGAGTTGTAACTTCATTCTAAACACAAAGTTAAGGTAATAATCCACAATGCCCAATGATCTGTCAAAACAAAACAAAAACATAGAGTAGGATTCAGCCTAGATTGAACGACCTTCAAAGTTGCATTTGTTTAAATCGGCATAACCAACACAGGAAAATAAAATTGCTAGCATCATTTTTTTACTCCGTGCGCTGCGTGCGTGTGGCGAGGTGACGAACTAGGTGTATGTCAACAGACCATTCCAAACGTTGGAGGTTATGTTTGTTATGTTTTGTCACTGAGTTCTTTTGGATATTAAAATTCCTTGTCTTATATTATTGTTAATTTATATTAATCATCACAATTCTATTTGCATAAAAATTGAACTAGACCCTAGGGCAAGGATACTATTATACACTTAGTTCTAGCCTAGCCTAGGGCCAGGCCCAAGGATACTAATATATTTACGTTGGCTAGGCCTAGTCTATGCAATTTCTCTTTGGCGGTTGGTGGGTGGGGGGCAAAAGCCTAGGCCTAGCAAAGGCCTAGCTTCAACATGCAGCCTATCTATGATGCAGGCTAGGCTAGCTTGATCTAGTCCTACATTGATAAAACCGGGAAATTCTTGTGATATGTGTTCAATTTGGGGAAATTAGGCCTAGCCTAGGGCTACGCGTAGCCTAGCATCGGCCCAACCCAGGTAGGCCTAGTGTTGCCTAGGCCTAGGCCTAGTATTTATAGCCCTACCTCCAAAAGGAATATTAAAAGTATTTTTTCTAAACTATAACCGTTGTCTTGTACGTATTTACTGTTTAGGTACCTAGGCCCTACCTAATTGGTTGGCTTACTAGACTGTTTTTTTCCCCGCGGGCCCTAAAGACCTACTTTACTTCAACATAAGACAATTGATAGACGTACTCATTTCATCAATACTTAGGCTAGGCCTACATAACATTAAAATATTATTAATTAATAATTAGTCAAGCCCAGAACTCAGAAGAGCAACCAAGTAAAGAAATTAGTCAGAAACAAGATTAAAGCAGACGACGTAGGCTAGGGCCTATCTGTGCTGAACAGACGACAGGCCTTTAGGGCAATGACTCAGGTCACGGACATCCGTTACCCAACTGGCCGCGAAAATATTTCACGGACTTCGCTATTTTAAATCTAAAGTACCTACAAAACCTTTAACGTCGCTATTTTAAATCTAAAGTTGTGTAAATATTCATTCATTCTACAATCTACCTCCACGTTTTTCACAATAACACACAAGTCGAAAAAAGTGTAAAGGCGCATGCGCGCAAGTCCGGATGTCCGTGACCTGAGCCACTGCCGGCCTTTAGTAATATTTTAGCTGATTGTATGAAAGTGGTATTGGGAAGATCGCTCATTGGTCAATAAAATAAAACCATCGTTGTCAACTGTGAAAACGAATAATGACTCGACATTTGTTTGTTATTTATTACTTTTAATGAATTTGAACGTCCAGATTACATTAAATTAATCTTGTAAACAATAATTTAGTATTTTTATATAATAATGCACCGTGTATAATTCATTATTTTTTTTTAAAGTACATTTTCAATTAGACCTCTAATTTTGTTCTAGTGGTTCACATGAAAAATGGCCGCCGAACAGTGTCAAAAGGTCATTCAAAGTTGTGTGAATCCTACTCTAGCACATTCTGCTACGGATAATATTACAGAGCGTGTTCGGAGCGCTCCAGATTATTTTTAAAACACACGCTAAGATATAAAATGGCGGTTTGTTTACATCAGGTGAGAAGACCCAGCTTACAGCAGCTTAGCATAAGTGTCTAGTGGACCCTGCTCCAGTGTAGTGAAATGAAATCTTCGCTTCGCTCGCTACGCTCATCCAATGAGATTATTATAATCAATGACGATTCAAAATATGTTCCCCTTGCTTCCCTTGTAGTATTTTGAGAAGTTATGTATTGTATTTTAAATGTAATATACACACGTAGTCATATAGACCACCAGATGTACCTGATCTTCAACGAGAGAGACTGATTCGGGAGGGGGGGTCCTGGGTTCGACACGCATCACCGGCAATTACGAGTAAAAGTTTGTGAATGCAAGAGATTGAGTTATTAAACATCCCTTGGACAATCCGTACGCAAGCCCTAACTCCAAAATACCTATAGTAAGGCACATGAGGAGGGGCATGCAATTTTCTCTATTTTGGTCTACCACCAGAAATGTTAAAAATTCAATTATATTTATATTGAGAAGAATTACGTCAAGTTCTATAATTAATTTTGTTATGTAAATTGTCTATGTACATTACATCACCAAACGTAACTATAGCCGGTAATATTGCAAATGTTTTTTCATACATTACTTGTGCGTGTTTGCGCCTGCCTGTCCTGTATGTGTGGATCGGATGTATAATAAATAGTTAATAGAATAGGACTTTTTTGTTTATGTCGTTTTTTGAAGTTCAACATAACTTGAACGGAACACTCATTTTTGATATCCAATACAGAACAATCAAATACACTTTTATAAATAAAATCAATAAAATTCAACCTTGTTTAAATTTATTTTTATAACTCAGGAGTAAGCTACACCTCCTGTGAGATATTGCTTGCTGTCTCAAGATTCTTGAGAGTAATAATTGCTAGAGCTCCGTAATTACTACATGATTATATACTTAACCACAGTGAAGTCCCAAGGTGACAAGATGAACGCCGAGAAGAAAATGTTCCATCTGATTGTTCCTTTTAACTTGTGCTCTTACACTTTTCTTTTTTCCTTACACCAACTACACTAATCATAGATCTATAGCCTATATTTATCTTTCTTTTAATTAAAACAAAAAACGAATGAGACATATTTCTTGTTTTTTACTTGTTCGACTAGTAGATTTTATCTCTACTCTAGAATGTGGATGAAAGAATTGACGACGACGTGAGGGCTTATCATGTCCATCACAAGGTTTAGACTAGTACAATGTTCGAGATAAAGTGATTAAACGATTTGAGATACAATTACTTAATGTGAAAGCCCGATATTAACAAAGAACCTTGGCTGCATGGGACAAGAACTTCCTTGTTGACTAGTCTAGTGGACTGGCTCAGACTGCTGCAAGGAGTGTTTGTTGCTCCATGCTTTACATTTCTACTTGAATATGAATCGTATGCTAACAATAATTATTGTTTATTGACAAAGTCAGGTGTTTATGTTAATATTGAATTGTCACCGCTAAAACACATAAATTATAAATAATTTTCAACCCCAATTCACCACTTTTGGGCAGATCAAAACCAAAGATGCAAATAAGTCCCACCACAAATACCTGCCTCTGAATTCTCATAGCTACATTGTATTTCTATCTGAACTGAATGTCCTTTGTTCTTTACAATATCCCACACTCAAATTTAAAAAATATATATCAGGGGGGGGGGGGGGAGAGATAGAGCTACTATTATTTTTTTTTTATTTAATGTTCAATTATTTTACTAATTCACCGCTTTTGTGCATAATAAAAACGAAATTTCACTTAAGTCACCGTACACACATATACATGCCTCTGTTCATCGGCTAAAATCATGGTTGCTAATGCTTAATGGTTGTAAATTGGAGAATAACATACTAGTTATTGCGTGTAGTTGGTTATTGGTATTGTGACTGCGTATTGAATATTCAGTACCTTGGCCATCAAGGTATTAAAATGCTTTTGAATGTGCATTTTTGTCTACATTTTCCAAACACAAAAAAATGATGACATGAAAATGCTAATGCTTGAGTTGACATCGAATCCGTATAGTATAGTCGTACGAGTCTTCGCAGAGCGATCCTTAGTAAACAATAAAACAATCTACATGTCAAATGGTGAAATACATTAACAATCGATTCGGGTCATTCTAAATTATTTTGACTTGGTGCCCAATTGGTGACGAGCAATCTGACTGATATCACTTTAAAAATAAGTTTTTGAATTGTTCCATTAAATTGGTGATGCATGGCACCCATTGATTAATTGTTTCAGCTTAGCAACAGTTGCCAATTAGCAGAATACACCAAGTGGCAATTGTGGTTGTTTAAAATATGAAATGTTAACCAATTGACCGTCAACTTTAATAATTGCAATCAGGGCTTTACCTAGTTCTTATATTGTTATTATTATAAGCTACATGGCCTCTACTTGCACATAGTGACTGATTTTGTCTTTAATTTATATAACAACATAGTAATATAGTTATAGTAACAGTTTTGGTCTTTAGGAATTTGTAAACGGTGACTTTGGAGCCGTCCTAGCAACGAGGCACATAATAAATTTAAAGTTGTTCTGAATCGGCCTTGTTGATTCTGGCGTTGATCCGCGGGTGTTCGCACTGTTCATACCACTGATTGCTATATTTCCTATTAAAAATATCGATCTTTGGTTGGTTATCGTTCACTCGTCGATTGCGTCGTGGCCTGCAGGGTTGGCTTGGTCGCTTTGGTTTACTGTCCCCCACTGAAAATCAGTTGTGTGAATGAGTGGGTAGACTGGGTAGAAATACGGATTTATTTATTTTCCTGTTTAATTTTGTACATCGTATTTTTTGTTTGCACGATTCCGGGCAAACGGCATATGCGATCTTGATGAAAATTGGAGGGGACCTTCGTTTTCTCTGAACTTAGACTTGCCACGTTTTTGGGTACAATCGAAGAAATATTTCTCATGAATATCGTACTTTTACGATTTTTTTCGATTTTTAGTGCGATATTTTCTTGACATTTGGGCCGATTCTGACCAAACGGGTGGGGCTACAACGTTCATATTTCACATGGACATTAAGGTTATGGTGATGTAGTACCTTTTGAAAGAAAAAGTTGAAAATGTTACCCAGAATCCATAGAAATAAAGGTTTTAATATGAGTTTTTTGAGGTTTATAATAACAATTAACAAGTAACAATAGAAACTTGACAACAATCACCTACAATGCATTAAAAAAGCACTTGCAAAGGAAAAGTGGTCCTACGCAACTTACAAAAAAGCTCATCCATCAACGCGGCGGGACTTAAGCGTTTTCCTAGTTCTAACGTATTTGTGTTGTCTTCTGTTTCAGTCCGGTATGCTGTTCCTCCTGCCCGCTCGTGCAACACGCCCCTCGGGAGTCGTTCCTGTGACACGCCGCTCAGCTTGCGATCGTGCGACTCCTCCCTTGGATCCACCCCCATCGGCAACCCCGACTTCTACGACGTGCCCCCCCGCCTCAACCCCCTCCCCGTCATGAACTACGACACCCCCAAGAACTGTGCACCCCCCCTCTCCTGCACCACCCCCATCAACTTCGACACGCCGAGAGCGTCGGCCACCCCGAGTAACGTGGACTGTCTCAGGCCGACGACGGGGACCCCTAACTTCGACACCTCGAGAACGACCACCCCCTCCGGCTGGAGACCGTCACCTAGCGTGTCGCCGGCGAGAAGGTATGTGTGGCGCGTTGGTCTTGTGGTTCAAGGATGCTTCCAATGCAGAAGGTCCAGGGTTCGATTCCCGCTTTATTAATTTCATGGCCCGGATCCAGAAAGAGGAGTTAATTATAAACTGAGTTAGTTTTAGGAGTAGCTAAACTGTTCTTAACCCATTTTAGGAGTAAAATGTTACTCCTAATAAATAGCAGAGGTTAAAATATGTTACCGTAACAGAACTCGAAAAATGCGTATCTCCCTTTTGTGGATACTTATAACATGGGAGTTAAGTACGGCTTACTCCAAAAATTAACTTTGTTTTTGGGTTAACTCCTCTTTGTGGATCCGGGCCACGATGTGGACTTAAGTCCATCAGTTCTTGGCTAAGGAATCTGTAAACGGTGAATTTGGAGCCGTCCTATAGCAACAAAGAACATAATACATTCTAAGTTGTTCCGAATTAGCCTTGTTGATTCTGGCGCTGTTCGTGGGTGGAATCGTGTCCAGCTTAATTGATTGGTGTTTCCTACTTAAATATGCCAGTCTCTAGTTGGTCATTGTTCGCTCGTCGATGGTATCGGCGCCTACAGGGTTGGCTTGATCTACTTTAAATTTAATGTCCCGCACTAAAACTCAGTGTTGTGACTGAGATGGGTAGACTCTAAATGCAAATGTATTTATTTGTATTTGTTTCAGGGACAGCTCTGATTGCTACGATGTCCCTAGACCGCTCGGCGGACCCTCCATGAACCAGCTAACCCCGAGCAGTTCAGCCAGCTCCCTCACCACGGCAGACTCCATGTCGAGCTCCAACCGGTCGAGTCGCGTCGAGTCTACAGACTACGATGTACCAAGACCAGCAGCCAAAGGAGTAGGACCTAAATTGCAACTGTTTCAAATTGACCAACAGGTACTTATAAGAATTAGCAGTCTTTGCTTTAAAAAAAGTAACTTCAAAAACGTTACGTTTCTTTCCTTTAAAAATAACTTTGAAAAATTTAAGTTCCTATCCAAAAAAGTAACTAAATGTTACTTGACTATTAAAAGTTACTTAAAAAGTTATTTTTAGGAAACGTTATCGGGAATAGCGGTAAACAAGGTTAAATTCAAGCAATTAATATTTGCTGGCCCTTATGAATTTTACAAAGTACACCACTGTAAGAAAAGGTTTGTTCATTTAGAGGATTATTGACCGAAAACAGCCATATTAAGAGGGGGGTTTGCTGTTGGTATACTTTGAAAGTATTGTCTGTTTCAAAAGTAATTTTAAAAAGTTTCTTAAAAGTTCCCACTAAAAAGTAACGTTAACTGCTGTTAGTTACCAAGAAAGTAATGCGTTGCTACTTTAAAAGTGACTTCTCAACACTGATAATTAGCTGTGATGGTGGCACTATCTCTATAGCTCTGTACTTTGAAGTGGAAGGCACGGAAGCGTGAACAACTGAGTGCACACAGCAGAATGACATGAAAAGGTCTTGCTTGTCCTGTAATGTTCATTAGTAGTATCAATGGAAGGGAGGGTATTAAGAACCAAAACCAAGCACCGTAAAGCCACTCACTTGCGGAAGTTTGGTAAACTTAAAGTTTATAAAAAATGAAACTATTAACAGGTAGTAATGCAACTCTATAAATACAAATCATTGGTCTTTCCACTGTTATTTACATAATATCTTTATTTAAAATGTGATATTTTGACTTCTTTACAGAAGTCTTTATCATACTAACAAGTAAGTTAGCATAACATAACATAACAATATTAAGTTGGCATTGTTGTGGTTTTTTAATTGTAAGTTTGATAAAGTCTTCTGTAAAGATGTCCAAATATCACATTTTAAATAAAGATATTATGTAAATAACGGTGCAAAGTCCAATGATTTGTATTTATAAAACTAAAAGTTGATCTTGGTTGGGCCCAGTAGAAGCCATTCTCTTGCACTAGTAAAATCACTTGTTTTATTTGAGTCTACATCAGCCTTAATTGCCAGGTCAAGTTTGAACTTAGTATGATATCATTTTGTTGGGTTGATTACGTGTCTAAATCCAAACTTGACGTCCGATTGACATGCGTTTCTTTGTTGGCATTGCCATTAATTTTCAACACGGCTGATACAGAATGTGTTTGAAGCTCCTAGGGGTAAGGAGGGAGTAGCCTCCCAAGAAAGTTTGTAAATTTCTGACAAGGCACCTCCACCATTACTGAATGTATGAACAGGCAACAAACATTTTTTAGTGGTGAGCTAACCAGACATCTCCAACTAAAAGATCTACCAGTCTCTAATTGGTCATTGTTTGCTCGTTGATTGTGTCGGCGCCTACACGGTTGACTTGTTCTGTTTTAAATTTAATGTCCCCCACTAAAAATCAGTTATGTGACTTAGTGGGTAGACTAAATACAAAATTATTTATTTATATTTATTAATGCATACAAATTATTTTCTTCGTGTTTTTCTTCGACGATATGTTTATTCCTTGCTCCCTGATTCTAGTACGCCCGTACCCGACCCGTGCTTGTTTATGATATCATTGTACAGTATTGTATTAACGATTGTTCCGCCCGTCTGTCCGCAGCTCTACGACGTACCTCAGTCGGTGGCTGTCCCGCGCGAGCTACCCCTCGAGCTCGGCTCGGCGCTCGACTCCCTCGCTCGCCTCCAGACCGAGGCGACCTCCGCCACCTCGAAGCTGCTCGGCTTCGCCGGCCCCAACTGGCGTAACCGAGACCGACTGGAGCCGAGACTGATGGACATAAAGCTGGCGGTGCTTCGGCTCCGCACGTCGTTGCACGACCTCGCAGAGTTCGGGGAGGGCGCGCTCGGAAACGCGGGGAAGTGTCCCGACAAGGGGCTGGCCGTTAAACTCAGGCCGCTGGTGAAGGCGCTCAGAGATGCAGATAAGCTCGTGCAAGAGTCTGCGATGACTATGGACGGGATGGACTGGGCGATCGATGCCTTGGCGAAAGCAGATGATGAGAAATGTGAGTATTTTGTCAATATACATTCTGTTTGAATTTATTACACATATCCATCCATGGTTGCCAAACTTTTTTCAGTTACTCTCTCGGACTATGTGCTATACTGACTTTGTTATGGTTAAACTGACTCGCATTGTATTCTATCTAATTTTTTATTATTGCATTGAATCATAAGTTGGTGGGCCACATGCATAAACCAGCTGAGAAATTGAGTTATTGAAAAAGAGCATTTTCACCTAGAATTTTTCCATACAGCTAATTTTTAAATTTTTGGGGGAATTTTGGTTTACGTATTTTTTAGAAAAATTTAAAGTAAAACATTTTGCATTTTCCCAGAGATGAAAAAAAAATTGGAGCCTAAAACGCAAAATGTCGGCTGGTTTATGCATGCGGGTCCCACAGGCACAATTACTATTGTGTAGGTACTTTCCAATTTGTATGAATACTACAAGGAATTATCAGTTTGATCTCTATTGTAAAACTATCCTAACTAAATTCAAATTAGTAGTTATGTAGAGTGTACAACATCAATAAAATTCAATTTGATGGCAGTCTTGCACACTTACATTAATACAATGTGCAATCACCATCATTATCTGTTGCCAAGTCCAACTCTGCTCTGCGTTGGGTCGGCATTGAAGACAGGCCTCTCCATCTTTTTCTGTCCTGCCACCACTCCTCTCCTTCCACCACATTCCAGTCTCCTCCTCGCTGTTCCACATCTTTTCTCACACTATTCTGCCATTGTTGTCGTGGTCTGCCCCTTTGTCTCCTACCTGGAATTTCCAATTCCATCATCCTTCTCGGTAATCTCGCTCACAATACACTATGTAATACAATTTTTTAATTTGAATTCAAATTTGAAGTTGACTTCTTTAATGTCCATCCTATTGAGTTATAAAAACTGATTTATAAAGGAGGATACAGGAGGTGTTTGGAAGTTACTTAACGTAGTTTTGATTTCGGTACATACGGTATAACTAACTATTCGCGGAAAAGTAGGGGTGTAACCTACAATGAAACGTACCTTAATATTTGCATTGGATATCTCACATCTCCTTGGTTAATCAAATTATTTATTTTATAAAAATCATTGATTTGAATCAAGTGCACTTTTTTTTTAATTGGAGCTACAAACACAAGAATTTTAACTGACTTAATGCAAAGTTTTCCTAAAAAAACATAACTAGGATTCCGAATTGCCTGTGAAAGTATTTGATCCGCTCACCAACTTGACAAGTTTTGTAACACTGATATTGTTGATTTAAATCAATAAAAATCTGATGCTTAAATAAAAAATCTGAGATAAATCAAATAAATCATGGCTTAGATTTATTTAATATAAACCAAAAAAATCACACTCTGTGACTGTGATTCCAGCGGACATCAAGCGAGGAACAGTGATGCCCGATGCTCTAGATCAACTAGTGGCCTGCGCTAGAGCACTGACTGAAGACGTGAGACAGACCGCTTCGTTCATACAGGGCAACTCTACGCTTCTCTTCAAGCGATCCGTCAACTCTCCTGCCAACAACAACAATGAGTGGCTAGAAGATTACGACTACGTAAACCTCGAGTCGAAAGAATCCGTAGAAAAGCAGCACGCGGAGATAATCAACGATCTACCAAACGAACTGCGGAAGTCGTACGACCAACTTGTGAAAGAGGTGGGTAAAGAGTGTTTGTAGAAAGGAATGTTTGATCTTATTGATAAAGAATATTTCTTCAATGTTATGTAATGGTTTTTTTCTGATCATGACGAGAAAATAGCAGTGATGAGCATTCATGTCTAATTAAAAAGGTGTTTTATGATTTGTGTTGTAAGAAGGATGAGTACAAGGTACGTAATAATTATTAATGGATGATCATGTATAACATTGCCATGACATCTTGCACTTTGCAGCAAAATTAATTCCAAGGACAAGACTAACAATCTATTTATAAAACATTTTACAACTTAGTACTCATTGAATATTGTTGTTACATAGTAAATTTTGTAATAAATACCATGTCAGAAACATTTTGTTGTTTCTACAGACTGAAACAAATAACCCTTTTTGAAAACAAATGATTTTTTAGTACTGGAATATGTACATTTTATTAATTTTTTGTTGCAAAAGTTACAAAAATCCATAAATTAAGGGGCCCCCAGATCCCAGTTTTATATTCTGTTTTTAGACCACAGTACATAGTAGATTAATGAACTTGCACAAAACAAAAACTGTTGAAAAAGTGCTTTTGTATGCCAAATATTATACAAATCAAGAAATCCAATTAATATAGCAATGTTTTGTTAACTAGAGTACCGGAAGTTAAGACAGTCGAGAGAGCTTTGACCATAAATATTGCTTAATTTAATTTCCAATCCAGCAGATTAACAAATTAATCTTTTGCCTTGTAGATTCTGGCGCTGTCCGCAGGTCTAATCATGTCCAGCTTGATTGATCGGTGTTTCCAACTTACATATTATGCCGGTCTCTAGTTGGCCATTGTTAGTTGCCATTGCATCGTTGATGGTGTCAGCGCCTACACGGTGGGCTTGGTCTGCTTTAAATTTAATGTCCCGCACTGAAAATCCGTTCTGTTGGGACTGGGACTCTAGATACAAATGTATTTTTATTTTTTATTTTATTTATCAGTATCACTTATCTACCTAAATTTGTCACTAAAAAATTAATCATCATGAGGCTGTTAACATATACACATATTTTAAGGGTTAAATGTGTAATGTGGCCGTGGACCACACTTAGAGAAACACACTCAAATAGCCTTAGTGCATTAATAGACGTTTAGAAATAAATCTTGAAGATCGCTGGTCTAATGTTGAATCCTCCTATGTTTGCAGGCAGAGCAGGCTGCTGTCATTGGTGATACAAAAAAGGAAAAAGAAACACCAGAGAATGAACTGGATCCAAACGATAGACAAGTTTTGAACTTCTACGCAGCACAAACTGTCACGCACACAATGCACCTAACGCATGCCATAGACGCTTTCCTACAGACCGTCGAACATAATCAACCACCAAAAGTAAGATTTACTACTAATTTTATTGTTTTTTGGGGTTGCCGTTCGATAATTCCCAAACTGATGATGATGGAAAAGATAATGAAGCAATACATATCTGATTGTTTATCTAATTACCTTTGTAAATTTTTGATTGTAAGTAGAAATTATTTTGGTCATCATGAAGGCAAAAGCGTGCAGGATGTTTTATTTAAGTTTTCTGATTTAATAAGTAAGAGTATAAATAAACAATAACATGCATGTAGTTGCTACATAGTACATACTACATATATTGATTTTTCAAATGCTATTGATACAATAAATCATAATTATTAATTAGTACTCAATACTGTAAGACTTCTTAGAGGAAGAAGTTATGTACGTTTTTGAGAATGTGGCTACCATGGCTGCAGCAAATGCTTGTGTCATGGATGGGACATACTGTATTTATGCGAGTATAAGCCTTGGGTATATTTGAAATTGTCAAGTTCAAAAAGTGGGATGCGGCCATTATGTGAAGCTATTTTATTAAGCGAGCGTTTCCATTTGACTCTGCCGGAAAAATTAGTCACTGGTTTTGTTTTTTTTTTTGTTTTTTTTTGTTTGTTTGTATTTTGTTTGTTTGTTTGTATGTCTCGCCATAACGTTTCGAACGGAGGTTCGGAGCAAGTTGAAATTTGACCATCCGCAAGCTTCGTTCTCGATTGAATGCCATTAGTTTTGTGGCAAAATCGTTCAAAAAGTTAAAAAGTTACATTAAAGTTAATCGAAAGTTTTTTTTTAAAACTAACGGACACAAAATCTGAGGTGGCCAAATCATTTAGAATGTCCGTCGGTCACGAATATGTTAATTTTTATTTTGATCGATAAGTAGTGTAGATGGAAATTACATTATAACAAACTACCGTTACCATGGCAACGGAAAGTCGCGCAGCATTTTTGGCTCATGATAGTGGTCGAACGGAGGCTCGGATCGAGTTGAAATTTTGACCATCCGCAAGCTTCGTTCTCGATTGAATGCCATTAGTTTTGTGGCAACATCGTTTTAAAAGTTAAAAAGTTACAGTAAAGTTAATCGAAAGATTTTTTTCAAACTAAACGGCGACAAAATCTGAGGTGGCCAAATTATTTAGAATGTCCGTCCGGTCACGAATATGTTAATTTTATTTTGATCCGAGAAGTAGTGTAAATGGAAATCGCATTATAACAAAGTAACGTTGCCATGGCAACGAAAAGACGTGCGAAGTTTCTAATGCACTGCCACCTAGAAAGTAATCACAATACTTTCGAGAAGTAGTGTATTATTGTCAACAAAGAGTTTAAATAGTTTTCCCAAGGAGTCAAGGTCCTCTAGATGGCGGTGATTTTTATCCCACAAAGTAAAGGTTTTACACACGGGTTAACCCAAATACCTTGGCAAAGAATAATTAATATTGGAAACATGGCCCTGTGGACAGTGAACGTCGCAAATTTTAAAATAAAAAAAAATGTGCAATCGTGGGGCCTAGCTATAGCACGTGCTCGCTTATCAACGCGTCCAACTGAGCGTTTCCTAGTTAATAGTATTTATATCCAAATCTTTAAAATCTGAGTGGTCAAAATAAGGGTGCGGCCTTTACTCGAGGGCGGCCTATAATCGAGTAAATAATACGGTACTGGCTTTTCTACTAACCTTCAAATTTAAATTCAATGGTAGCACAATAAATAATAATATTAATTAATATTAATTATTTATAATTAATTAATTAATTATAGTTATAAAAATTAAAAAAACACTTGTTAAATTACATGTTAATGAATTTTATTTATTTATTGCATTGTGTAGAGGCATTTTTACGAACTTCCACTTGTCTTTTTGCAGGTGTTCCTGGCGCACAGCAAGTTTGTAGTCCTGAGCGCACACAGACTAGTACACATTGGAGACACCGTTCACCGGAACATCAAGTGCGTCGACGTTCGGACACGCGTCTTAAACTGCGCCAATGCTCTTTCCGAATCACTTGCGACTACCGTCAACAAGACGAAGACGGCGGCGATACAGTTTCCGAGCGTGACGGCGGTTCAGGAGATGGTGGACTCCGTAGTCGACGTGTCGCATCTCGCACGCGACTTGAAACTGAGCATGGTGCAAGCCGCCGCGCACCAGCCTATCAGCGTGTGGAGGAACTAAGCCCACGAGGACCAAATCAAAAGATATCGCTTTGAAAGAGTCATATAGTGATAGCATCCACATTCCCTCAAAACCAATCAATTTAAAAGTACTATAAAACATATTTAAATAGAAAACATGAGATCGGCTTTTGCTTGAATTGGCCTCGAGTCTGTACAATAAAATAAATAATTTTTATAATAACGTTTGAAGAACCAATTGTCCTAGCAATAGGCTGGGACGCAAATATTGAAAATGTTTCAAGACTGAAATTATACCTACAGAATCTACGTAATTACATTTTGCACGTTTTACAAAATAGGCCTACAAAATAGTGAATACGGCATAATGTTTATGAGTCGTACACTTACCAATTACCAAGACACCACTTTTATGTTAGTGCTACTTTTTTATATCAACCAAAGCCGATCTAATGTATCAATGAAATTTTGAAATATCGTATGCTAGTAGAAACTACTAAATAGCAAACATAGAATACTGTTTGAAACAATAGTAATCAAAAGACCGCTAGATTTGATGTCAAAATTTTAAGTAGACTTTTTACTTCAATACTGGAAATTTTGATCGCTTGGTATTTAAGCGCTCGGAAAAATCCTGTGTGTGTTTTTTATTACTTAGTGTTGGCATATAAGTGGGTTGTGATGATGCAAAGCTCAATTTCATTTTACAAAATAATGAAGCAAACACCGTGCACAAAACCTTCAGTTCCTTAACATAGCGATAGGCCCATGTACAGCTTTTTAGCATATCATAATATTAATAGAACAGATGTTTTAAATAGAGCATAACGGCAGGAAAGAACGTTCGTTCCCGGTGAAGAGACAGACGTACTTATTTACGATGTGGTGCCGAATATTTCAGAGTGATTACTGTTGGTAGCTCACACCAAAGGATCATTTCTAAAATAGTATATCATACTTAAATCTAGGAGAGTACCCTCTCTGAATCATAGACTACCTGGAGTAAGTTTGTTGTAAATATCAAATATTTATATAGCTGTTGTGTACGTAAGTATGTATGTATGTATGTGCATGTATGTATGAAATTTGCAATATTGTACATGTTTTGTGAAATATTTGTTTTAAATTAATATTATTTTTAAAGATTGATTGTGTAAATTAGTTGTGGATATGATAATAAGCGGGAATGAGTTGAGCGTACTGGTACATTATATTATGTGGTCTTAATAAAGCATTTAAATTTTAAATAATTATTAAATCATATTGTTTTATTCATAAAAAAGTGTCCAATTTCCATTCCGAAGTTTTGCAACATTTTTATTCTTTATTTATTGCAGTCCATTGACACGTATATTGTACATATATGGGACATATAATACATAATATTAAACACATAATTGTGAACCTAAGTGAGCGTTGTTTGGTTCTCTCCCGTCAGCCTGGTATAAGCGATTAACCCGTGCTATATGTTGAACCCGACCACGGACCGGAATTATATTCATACTGTAAGAAACTTTAATCTTTCCTCTTTGCGTAGATATACAGAACTCTGCTCTATCACAAATATAAATGATATTTGTTTTGAGTTGAAGTGAACTCTACATTTACACTGTTGCCAAAACTTCCAAACTGCTAATAAAATCACGTAAAATCATTTTGTCCGTTGCATCAGCACAACATTTGGTATCCGACTTCTTTGTGGCTACTGTGAGGTCACTGGGTTGTACTAGATTATACATTACTTTTATAACATGTGCCAACAAAATCTTGAATGCGAAATAAATGTAGCAACCACGGTTAGGCGCGTGGAATGCGAGGATGCCACAGCTGTACACAAACAAAGTGGCTGTGTCTCGCTTAGGTTGCCGCTCAGTCAGTGTACATTTGCGACAGCGCGCAAACATGGGCAGTGGCGGATACAGGGGGGGGGCGGTGGGGCGATCGCCCCCCCCATGATTCGTTAAAAATTTAAAAAAATGATTTTATTATTTTATTGTGCACGCACCAAATGCACTCTAAAAACCTGATTTTCAAAATTTTCGCCTGCGGCGCTATTTATTTAAAACTCCCAATAAAAATCAACTTTCCTTTATGTTGTCAGAAATAATCAGTTTGCCTCTGAAATGTGTCTGCATCAGTGTACTTCGATTTATTAAGTTGTCCTCCTATGTGAATCGTTTTTTTAACTAAATAGGAAAGACGTTTAATAAATAAATAAAATGATGAATTGAAAATAAGATCAAACGTTTATAATAATGTTGCAATCTAGGCCAATGCTGTAAATTGTAAGCTCGACATGACGACAAAACAAATTGGTGCACACAAACTACATTGTTTCCGTATTGCATTCCGCCCACCACTTTTTTCTAAAACTCACCAAATGCACTCTAAAAACCTGATTTTCAAAATTTTCGCCTGCGGCGCAATTAATGGGGGGCTCTGCCCCCCATGCCCCCCGTGCGTCCGCGCTTAATCCCTTTCCCACGAGACCACGACTGTACATGCACACGCAAATCGCCCCCCCCCATGATTATGTCCTAGATCCGCCACTGAACATGGGTCCATTTAACTCATAATAGTTTGAATTTAGGAAGCGTCATCGAGCAAAGTAGAATGCCATCATCTTCTTCACAAAATTATGCATCTTGTGATGTTATTGGTGTAGATTTCTTTTGCGCGAGTCAAAAGATACGGCGAGTTACATTTTCGTACCATGCTAACTCTTATGGGCTCTGAGAATCAAGTCTAAGAGAATATAATTTTATATATCAAACTTAAATTTAAATAAATATGTATTAAGTCTACCCACTCAGTAACATAACTGATTTGCAAAGTTGACCAAGCTAACCCTGTAGGCACTGACAGCATCAACAAGCAAACAATGACCAACTAGAGACCAGCATTTTATCAATCAAGCTAGACAGGATTGAATCCACCCACAGACGGCACCAGAATCAACAAGGCTAATTCAGAACAAACTTACATCTTATTATGTGCCTCGTTGCTAGGACGGCTCTCAAGTCACCGTTTATATAGTTGATTGATTGATTGATTGATTATTGCTTAACGTCTCATATTTATGCACTTTGGCTAATCGAGACGATGAGTGGTGATAGATGAGGATGAAGTATGAACAGAAGGGAGGAGGGAAACCCGGTACCGGCACGTAGCCTACTCCTTTCGAAAAGTACCAAGGGGACCAACGGCTTAACGTCCCATCCGAAAGGACGGTGTAACTTTGACAGTCATAAAGGTTCCTCCACTAACCCGGACTGCCGAGCAGACGTCGAGGAGAACGAAGCCGTTACACTAGCTTTCGAACCCTCCATCTGCTCTAACCAGCGGTATACGTGAGTTTCAGGGATGAGCGGTCACCCACTCTACCATCACCACGCCCGATTATGCTTAACTTAGGTGTGCTAGTGGGAACCGGTTATACGAGCTCGGCTAAACCGCTGGCTCGTTTATATAGTCCTAAGCCAAGAACTGATAGACTTGATTCTAGAAGTTAAAAAACTTATGCCTAAAGCAGGAATCAAACTCTGGACTCTCTGCATTGGATGCAGAACCTCTAACCGCAAGACCAACCCCGATGCTGGCGTCGTTTCATACACCTTGTAAGTAGCACTCTAGACCCTCAACAGTAGCTACCTGGTAAT
>JAMZAV010008428.1:0-29060 GCA_024449915.1 Sweltsa coloradensis
ACGAAGGATTGAGAGTGTGCAAGCTTGTATGGAAATGGACATCGATATTGTTAACGTTATATATTGGCGCAATTGTTGGAAATGCTAATACGTTATGTGCAACTTTACCCTTTACTTACAACCCTTTACAATTCTCACCCGCAGCAACACTATGAAGGAAATTTTAAAATTTACACCAGCCCCAAGTGGCGACGGAGATGGCTTTTTAAAAAATCACCAAATTTTTGGCGAAATGTGCCTCGCATTTGGGTAGCCCCACCGCGGTACGTGACACGGCACTCGTGTTGTCGCTTGTTGCAGCGCTCCTTGGCGCTCGAATCGGCTCGATAACCCAAAACAATATAGTGCTGCCTAGGGCGAGATTTGTAAATGAAATCATGCTGTACACCATACTCAATGTGCATATACCAGCAGATTGAAATGCTGCAGTATACAATCGTTTGTTTCCGTTCACAGTGCGGGTAACCGGGAAAAAAACACAAAAATGTCGTCGTGGCATCCGAATCCAAACAAGAGCGTTGAGCCGCCACATAGTGTTTTGCCACCGGACACTGGTGTGCTGTCACCGGCCGCAAACAACGCACCACCACCACCACCAGACACTTCTTTGGCAACGGGCATTGGCCGATCGCAGGCCGTATATTATATATGGACGCCAGCAACAGCCCTTGGCAGGCCGTCATTGTGGTCTGCCAGACGATGCTGCGTTTCGCGCAGAATCAAACAGTTGTCGCAGAAACCAAGAAAAGTTTACTCACAACCTATCAAAAGTCACTCGCAACTTGCGACCTAGCAAGTACAATTGTTTATCGTTGCAGTACCTCAAGCTTAAAAATTTGTATGAACTTTATTTGATATATTGGCTACGGTTAACACTGAGCCGAGTCCGGACTGTATTTTCAATCTCAGTTCAGAGCCTGTCGTATAGGCCTGTTCGTTGCTCCCTCATTTCCGTTAATTTAAATCCCACTCTGGCCACGAACAAATTCCATGGTGCTATATGTAGAACAGTGATGGTCTTCAGTCATGATGGCAAGTAGGTTCAAAAGTTTGTTTTTCAATTACAAGACATTAAGAACCCAGCATCGGGCATCTCCACTGAGGGGGAAACATTAACTGCCACAAACTGGCCTTATTACGAGGTCCTCGATTCAATTTTAAGTGAACGCCAGAACATTAATCCTCCTTTCCTGATTGATTCCTCTGCCTCATCTTCCCCTAAATATAACTCCAGCTCTCCCCCATGTCAGTCATCTTCCTCCCTATCATCATCCCCCGACCTTTCAAATTATATATTTTTAAACAGTAAGTCCTCCTTACCCACTCCACTCTTACCTCCACAACCAAAAGCTGGCAGCTCCATTGTCCAGCCATCCACAATAGTCTACTTACCTTCCCCGCCGTGAAAACTTTCGAAAATCTATGAGTACACCAATGCGGGTGCATGCCAGTCCTCGTGTAACTTCTCCGCAAGCGGGTTCTTCGAAGGATGACGACTCGGATGCGAGACCAACTCCCACCCGCAAAAGGAAAAGCAGTGAAGTAGCAGACGAATGGCTCGATTATATTTAAGAGCCAGACCGGAAAGAACTGGTCCATAGACCACTGATATTGTTATAATTCTAGGGTGTTTTATGAAGCAGAAGAACAATCAGATGAAGGTGTGCCGACGTAGATTTTGTTGAGCTTCAGCCTATTATTGATAACTGTAACGATAAAGCTACATTGGTTGGCAAACCATGAGCGATGCGCGGTGCAAACGATGAGCTTGTTGGCCACTGGAGACTCACGAAAGGGTGAGGAAAACGACATTTACAAAAGAAAATGGAGGTGCTATGGTACGTAGTTAACAAACAGACATGAAGTTCCCTCCATGGGGACTTGATTAAAGATAACCTGGGAATTTATTTGGCAAAACATGGCCGCCAGCCCGAACTTGAAGCCAAAGTAAGTGATTTCGTGACATAAAAAAGAAATAAAGGATTTCCCGTGAACAGTGAAATTATTCAGGTGAAGGCACGCGAGAATGCTCGAGGCAGGAAGCTGGGTAGAGGTTGATGCGGCGCCAAGGATTTTCTTTACGCAGGCGTACATCAGTAGCCCAAAAACTGCCAGCTGATTTTGATCAAAAACTTATTTCTTTCCAACGATACGTTATTAAATTGAGACGTGGCCACAACTATTTGCTCGGACAAATTGGTAATGCAGACCAAACCCCAGTCTATTTCGATATGCCGTCAAACTAAACAGTCAACCAGAAAGGCGCAAAAGACGTACGAATAAAAACAACTGGTGGAGAGAAACAACGAATGACGGTTATGTTAGCATGTACAGCAGAAAGACGAAAACTTCCTCTGTACATTATTTTTAAAAGGAAAACTATTCCAAAGAATGGTGTTATAGTGCGCGCCGATTCAAAAGGTTGGATGAATAACGAGCACAAGCATATGGGGAGGGCAGGGGTTCCCCCACGTCGTGGTCGTCTCCGTCTGTGTCATCATCCGTCCGTGTTGTCTTTGTCGTCGCCGTCGGGGAGGTAGTCAAAGGAAAGGAGTTCCCCGACGACGACCCAGAGCTCGCCATTAGTTTCAGGGAGTGAAACTCCCCTATTCACGGGCCAAACCGCGAGAAGGTGTCGAGTTGGAATTTGAAGGCCCTCTCACAGTACAGACATCTAGCTGAACACATTCAGCAAAAACAGAAGCCAAAGCCATGTCCTGGGGAGGCAAAACAAGAGCGGAGCTAAGAGCGGAAAAAAGCACAGCATATAAACCGTGTCAAGGCTCTAATCTCACATTGAACAGAACCTAGTACTTTCTAAACATCAACTCGTCAGGCTGCAAGGACGGAACAGACAGAGTACAACACTTGAGATGATGAAGGCAGGACAGAATAAAGAGAGAACTAAACCTTCTAGTCTAGACAGAACAGACAACCTTCTGGAGAGAACAAACATTAAACAAAATTATGAATGAGAATGAGAACACAGCAAAGACTTGAACAGCAACACATACAGCAGCAACAGAAGCTAACTCTGTGTAATGAGGAGACCAAATGAGACCAGAGACAAGAGCGCGGACAACACACGTCCACATAGGACAAGAACAACAGACCGACTGCGAGGTGAGGCTCTCCGCTGTGTGCGTGTAGGTAGTAGTCAAAAGGTGCGGGGCGGCGAGGTCATATCGAAGCTGGACGCAAGGTGCATTGACGTTTTTCAAATTGTGTTGATGGCAGTGGCGCATGTGCTTTTAGGTGTGTTATTAATTGGTTGCGAGTAATATATGAATATAGGTAGTGAGGCTCATCGTGACGACACTAAATCGTCGCAAATATCACATTTTCAGGGATTTTATTTTACTATGAACACTGTAACATGGTGCATTTCACTTCAAAAGCAATACTTGCAAATAGATACAGTGACCTCGCAATCGATCACCAGTTGGCATTGCCATGTTTGCATTGCTGTATGAATATGTTCATAAGTCAGCCATTTTTATCGAGACATTGTAACAACTAACCTGGGAGCAAGAGTTGTTTTGGAGTTGACCAGATAGACCTACATGCAGGCGGGAAGGAAACGTAGGAATGTTTCCAAACCTGAGGATTGGAAGAGGAACTCGAACAAACGTTTGAGATTGGAAGGTAAAGCGTACATGGGTTATCAAAGACTGGCTGAGGGAAAGGTATTGCATGACGTTAGACGCACTGAACGCAAACTGGGGTTGACTTACGCCTCGACAATGTGTGCCAAGTCGAAGGTGAGAAAATGTGATGACTTCGATGAAGAGGAGAGGTTAGCCATTTTCAATAAATTTTGGGGAGAACTGAACTGGGACCAGCGTTAAATTTATAATACTAAACCACGAACTATCTATTAACCCAATAACCGAAGGTCATCCATTTAATTACTTATTCTCCGTACGATTAAAGCACAAAATTATCAACTTTCCACTTCAAAATAAGTTAGGTTATGTTGTACTACCAAGCACTGTGAATCCAGCTACACTAAAACCACCCTTACCGACCGAGACGTCGATCCCGACATACAACATTTACCGACTGAATCACCGACCACACTTACTCCAAGTAACTGCTAAGAGATGGCTCCCGCGTCTGTGTCTGCTACTGACTTCCAAAATTTCCAAAAGGAAATACTTGACAAATTCCAACATAGCAGCTAATATATTTATTCAAACTCTCTGCACTCATCAAGGATGCAACCAAGATTATAAAAGTAAAGCCCAAAAAACGAGCTATACGACCATTGGTAACGGCGGGACTAATAAAATCAATACGAACACGGGACAAACTAAGTAGACAATCTCTTAAGAACCCTAATTACGAACAACTCAAACTAAAATATAAACGTTACAGAAATTATCTGACTAAACTTATTAGAGGAACTTAAGATCAGTACTATGAAAATAAGATTGAAAATGCTAAACAAAACGCCCAAAAAATCAGGAACATTATCACTGATGTCACAAATAAAAGAAAAACAACCAACACAATCTCTGAAATCCAAACAGGCAAGTCTCGTAAAAACTAAAGATTAGCCAAAAATCATCGCTGACACATTCATTGACTTCTATAGTGATATCGGTAAGGAAATGGCAAATAAAATATCAGAAACTTGTCCTCAAATCCCAAATAATGCAACAAACGTTAATTATCAAAAAGCGTCATTATTTGTAAAAACAGTCTGTGAAACGGAAAAATGTAAATTTGATGAGCTAAGAACAAGCTTTGCTTTATGTGCATGTTTTCAAAATGTTTCCCAGCCGCCATGAAAAGTGAAATGTACTTTAAATACCGTCATAATCAGAGCTATTTAGGTACCTGACAACCCATGCCAATTTTGGTTAAGGTGCGATCATTCCTTCTGAGTTAAGCCTGGGAGAGATAAAAGCCTCTCCGCACTTTACACACTGAGACGTTCTTTTACAGTTGGTTAGCCCAGCATTTTTCAGAAGGCTTAAAGAAATAACCTAATTACCACTAAAATTTGGAATACAGGCCTACTTTCATTTTATTTTTATTGAACTTGGCGTTGTCTCATCAGGTGCAATGCCACGGGTTTACAAGAGGAAACCAGAGGCAAGGAAGTACAAGGACTATTCATTAGGGGTGTTAGTTAGTTAGCTAGTTAGTTATTAGGGTTTAAGGGCACACAACACTAAGGTTATTAGTGCCCGTATTCTCTTTTAGAGTGATGTGTAATTTTTTAAATTCTATTATACAGCTTTGTTGATTTCAGATATTTAAAAACATTTGTTATATTCTCAGATTCATCAGATAAAATTTCTTTTAAATTAGGTTTTAGTTTAAAATTATTCCTCTCGTCCATGTGTTGGGGACATTCTACTAAAATGTGCTTAAAGTTAAAATTACCACACTGCTCCATAGGGGGGGATCCGCCTTTAAAAGGGCCTTCATTCAGGGGAGGAATGCCCTGCGGTCACAACCAGCGCGGGTTCTAGCGGGAGAAAGGGGGGGTTTTCGTCCGGTCGTACTTTTTTTGTCATTTCAGGGCGTCGTCGTCGACAAGGAATGGGGGGGGGGGTCCCCGACGACGACTGCCAGGCTCCCCTTTTAGTTTCAGGGAGGACTCCCTAATTGTACCTGTTGTGCGAGATAAACTTTATCTCTTCCTTTGCATCCAGACCCATTCTCTGGGAAAAATTTTACCTCGGAAAAAACCTCTTTAAATGCTTCAATATTGTGGGGAGTAGTTAAAAAACAATCTCATTTTTCAACTTTTTGAATTTATTCTAATGCTTTTGTGAATACTTTTTGTATTGCCTATTAAAAAAAACCACGAAAAAACAGAGCTCGTAACAGGCCCTTTAGAGGGTGTTCGTTTTTTCCCCCCAATTCAAATGTCTCCTATCCGAGCGCTTGCCAAAATGCATGTTGTTAAATTTTAATTTTTTCCTACCAGTTGAGGATAATAGAAGCTTTCTCTTTAAATGCAATTTTAATGTTGTAACTTGGGTTTCTTGATCTTCTAATGAAATTTTCTTCCCCAATTTGTATTTCTTAATTTAACCTTTCGTATGACATTAACAGACTCGGGTTCGATAACTTGCTGGATGGATTTTGTAATTTTAGGTTTGATTTCCATATCATCTAAAATGCGTTTTTTATTACATTTTTGTTTTGTCTTCTAATTTCCTTTTTGGGGGTGAATTGTGACCTACGCACGCAAACTAATTTGTTTCGTTTGAAAAAATAATCAAAATCAGGGATCCAATCTGGTTCCCGCCATTTCAGACTTTCCCCAGTTGTGCATGAGCAGGCGAACCCAGGAAGCCTAAAAGCCTGTTCCAGTACATTAGACGGGGCTGACTGGTTGATGGGGCCCAAACAAAATCATAACAGATTATGAGGGGGCATTGCAGAACTCGCTTCCCGAGACCTTCCCGGAACCCGAAGTCATGGAGTTTCTTCCACTAGGGACAGGTATGTAGGGACCCTTCTTCGAAAAAGCAACGCTAAAATGATAAATGTCAGAAAAAAAAATAAACCCCTTTGTAGTTACAAGACATGTTACGAGTTACGACCTCCGATTTTTCACTAAACTTTGTATTTCCTAACAATGTCTTGAAATTTATGGGAATATAAAAATAATAATGCGTCCAAATTGGTTTTGGCCCCATATACTTTTTTTTGTATATTAAATATTGATGTTGATTTTGATTGGATATTGCTTAAGTCTCATATTTATGCAATTTTTCTAATCGAGACGATTTGATTTGGTATTGCTTAACGTTCATATTTTTCAAATTGGCTATTTAGCGAAGGGGGGACGTGGGGGGGACGCGGGGGGACAAGGGGTGGACAGGCCTGCGCTGGTCAGAACCAGCCCAAACGTAAAAGGGGAGGCAGGGGTTACCCCACGTCGTGGTCGTTCCGTCTGGTCATCATCCGTCCGTTTTGTTATTGTCGTCGCCGTCGGGGAGGTAGTCAAGGGAAGGGGAAAATTTCTTGACGACGACTCAAGAGCTCGCTTTTAGTTTCACGGAGAAAAAATCCCCCTAATCACGGGCCAAACCACGAGAAGGGTTTCGAGTTGAATTTTATGGCCCCACGGGGAACTAGGCCAAAACGTAAAAAACCCCGGGAATCCAACCTGGTTACAGTGATCAAGTGATAAAGATGAAGAAAATACAATGGAATCTTTTACCAGTTTTTTCCCCATGCTCTTTAAAACCTCATTACTCTCTTAACTCGAACCTAATCAAATATTAAATTGATTAAAAGTTTAAATGTTTCATACAAGAAAAGGGGAAAAACATTTCTTGTACAGTAAACAGACATTTATAATTAAAAGACAAAAAATTTAAAAAAAATGTTAAAATTATTGGGAACCTTTTTAATATTTCAAATTGGATTCACTTTAATTAGAAAGTCACTAACAGTAATCCCCAAATCTTTTTACAAACAAGTGCTCATAATGACAGTAATTCTGGAATGTCACAAAACGTGCCAAATGACTCGGTTTTTTCGCCGATCTTAAAAAAAGCTTTCCGTGCACAAAACGTAATAAATAGAGAGACCATATCCCATATCAAACTCAAACATTTGACGGTAAGTAGCACCCTTAATTTCTTGTCACGTATGGCGCACACCTGTAGAACTGCATTTTCTTTCAGTCTCTTTGATTTGATTTTAATACAAGTCATTCAATTCTCTAGATGACATTCATTTGATTGGATATTGCTTTACGTCTCATATTTATGCAACTTGGCTAATCGAGACGAAGGGAGGGACGTAAGGAATGACGCGGGGGGACAAGGGGTGGACAGGCCTGTGCTGGTCAGAACCAGCCACAAGCATATGGGGAGGGCCGCGTTCCCCCACATCGTAGTCGTCTCCGTCTGTGTCATCATCCGTCCGTGTTGTCTTTGTCGTCGCTGTCGGGGAGGTAGTCAAAGGGAAGGGGTTCCCCGACGACGACCCAAGGTCGCCATTAGTTTCAGGGAGTGAACACCCCTATTCACGGGCCAAACCGCGAGAATGTGTCGAGTTGGAATTTGAAGGCCCATTCAGAACTTTGTACAAAAAATATCTTTAAGTTGAACACAATCAGACTGCAAAAACAAATTACCTCATTATTTTACTATTTTTAAATATTTACAATCTTTACATCAATTACTATTAGTAATCATGAAATAATTATAATTATTTGGTATGCAAATATAAATATACTAAGATTGACATGAGGTGCACATTTCAGAGTTATTCTGACTTAATTCATTGTAACAACATGATTGATTTGAGGAAATTGAGGTTAAATTGAAGATATGATAATTAAATAAAAATAAATTCGTATTTAGAATCAACCCACTCGATCCCATATATGATTTTCAGTAGGGGCAATACTGACACAGGTAGCTTGAGATACATGACACCACAGCACTGAAACTGAGCACCCACAATGCATGTCAATGAAACAGGAAAACCCGCATGAAACAACACAGACGAACACAAAGTTGGGACATAAAAAATCATATTTGTTGATTCAAACCAACTATATAAATAAAATGTACAACACGATGAACAAAAAACAGCACAGACACCGGACAACATTGTTGTGTGTCAAAGTACTATCTCGCACTAACATAACCTAACACTGACCAAACTAATCCTCACTCTGTGCGTACAGAACAGATGAGTACAACACTACAATCATGAATGCTGTACTGAGTAGCAACAAAACCTTTTAGTATGAACAGAACATACAGACCCTTAAAGGGAGGCCTAACAAACGACTAACTGAACACATTTAGCAGAAACACAAGCCAACGACATGTACTCTGCATGCCAAACAAGAACAGAACGAAGAGCGGAGACAAAACATGTTCGCACTCGACAAGAACAACAGTCCGAATGCGAGGTGTCTGCCACTGCGCTGTGTTACTGTAAGCCTGTGTAGATGGGATCAAAAGGTGCGAGTCGGCAAGGTCATATCGATGTTGCACGTGAAGTGCATTGAAAGTTCTCAAACCATATTGATGAAATAAGCACATAAACTCCAAAATGTGTGGCATTACGATAACTCTATAAGATATTCAAACCAGATATAAATTTTAATGTATGACTATACAACAAAAGCAGAAACCAGCACCATTATTGTGTGTCATGGCTCTAATCTTTGCGCACTAAACACGAAGCTAACACCGACCAAACATAAACTGCACAACCTGTGCGGACGGAATAGACGGACAACAACACTGAGATCATAAGACGCTTTACTAAGTACACAAAACCTTTCAGTCTGGACGGAACAGACATTCTCTTAAAGATAACAGACATCAAACTGAACACATTCCGCAGAAACAGAAGCCAAAGCCATGTGCTGTATGAGGCCGATTGATTGATTGGATATTGCTTTACGTCTCATATTTATGCAACTTGGCTAATCGAGACGAAGGGAGGGACGTAGGGGATGACGCTGGGGAACAAGGGCTGGACAGGCTTGTGCTGGTCAAGAGCGGGACTAAGAGCGGAAAAATGCACAGCAAAAAAAGCATCACTCGCAAATGTGATAAAAACAAAAATCCCAGCACATAAACCGGACACCTTTGTGTCAAGGCTCTTCCCTCACATTGAACAGAACCTACTACTTTCTGTACATCAACTCCTCAGGCAGTACAGAACAGACAGAGCACAACACTAAGATGACCAGCGCTTCCCTGAAAACCAGGACAGAATAAAGAGACAACAAAACCTTCCAGTCTGAACAGACAACCTCCTGAAGTGACGAACATAAACAGAATGATGAATGAGAACGAGGACACAAAATCAAATACAACAAAAAAGACTTGAACAAACAACACATACAGCACCAACAGAAGCTAACTTCATGTATTGTGGAGGCCCAATGAGACCAGAACGAAGAGCGAAGACAACACACGTCCGAACGGGACAAGAACAACAGACCGACTGCGAGGCGAAGCTCTCTGCTGTGAGCGTGCAGGTAGTAGTCAAAAGGTGCGGGGCGGCGAGGTCATATCGAAGCTGCACGCCAAGTGCATTAACGTTTTTCAAATCGTATTGATGACAGTGGTGGCACATGTTCTTTTAGGTGTGTAATTAATTAGTTGTGAGTAATATATCAAGGTACGTAGTGAGGCTCATCGTGGCTACACTTTATTGCCGCAAATGTCACATTTTTAGGGATTTACTTTTATTGTGGACCAACTGTAACTTGGTGCACTCCACTTCAAAAGCAATACATACTTGTACTTGTGTTGTGTAGCTACAGTCGCTTAGCAAAAGTAGTTATATCTGTTTCTCCCATTCAACTCGTACAATTTAAAAAAATCAGCATAAACAATGTACCTCTCAACAGTTGCAAATCAATCAAACTTTTAGGCATTACCTTCACAAATGATCTAATGTGGAACTTTCACACTGACACTATAAGATATTAGTGCTCAAAGCTGTCTGTAAGGGTTTGTTGGCAGGAGCCTTTCTTTTACAAACAGGGCAGAACAAAGAGTAAACTAAACCTTCCAGTCTGGACAGAACAGACAACCTCCTAAAGTTTACAAACATAAAACACAATGATGCGAGGACAGAACAAGACTTGCAGCAATAGAAGCTAACTCCCTGTACTGTGGAGGCACTGTAAGAAGAGAACGAGCAGCCTACACAAAACACGTCTGCCTGCGACAAGAAAGACAGACTGACTGCGATGCGACGCACTCTGCTGTGTGCATGTAGCTGCAGGTGGTAGTTAAAAGGTGCGGGGGCGGCGAGGTCATATCGACGCTTCACGTGAAATGCATTGCAGGATTAAAAAATCGGCATTGATGACAGCAGCACATGGGCTTTATGGTTTGTAATTAATTGGTTGAGCGATGTTCTTAATGTGCACTAAGGTTCATCGTGACAATGCAATAATATTTGTTGTTATTGATTATAGTTTGGCGTTTTGATATTTTAGTAGATTAGTAGTAGTTCTAGGGAGTTTTTACAACAATGATTATTCGCGCCTCCAAGATATTTAAGTAACTGTAAAATAGGGAAAATGAGCTTAAATATACTATGTTCATATCATGCTATCACTGTCATTTTCAAACAAACATTCTCATTTAAGATTGATCCTAAGAATTTTTATTGTTTTATATTGCTTTTATGTTAATTATTATTTGTGGTTAATATGCATCCTACGGAACGTCGGCACCATTCTGACAATAAAATCTTACCGATCTTTACATCTAGTAAACATCATCATCTAGTACATCTAGTGTTCTAGTATCGTTATTAGTCCTTCGTATTTCCACTGTTGATACTAGACTTTTCGTCGACATAATGAATTGCAAGTCAACATGCTTCATGGATTTTTTGTGAACTTTCATAGTTTGTCGATCAGATTACTAAGGTTAAGAAATGTGAAGTTTTTTCACAGTTTTCATAAGACAAAAGTTCTTCATATGCATTAGCTGTAGTTACCCTTCAGAGGGCTGTAACTAGGCCTTCATGTTTCTTTAGGGGCGGTGGGCTAGACGCCCCGCCTCAACAGCAGTCAGACCATAACATGGCCACAGAACAGTCCACCGTCTACGGATGCCGTCAATACTTATTCCGTATTCATAGTTATTAAGTGTTAAATAAACCAAAACTGCAACCCAAGGTGTCTACTGTTACTTACCCCCGTATCCTGACGCTTAAATAGAAGATAGATATAGATAGATGAGAAAATAAATAGCCCATACTGTACCGGAATCTGAAATCTGAATCGGACCCCTTCTTTTCAATCATGATAGATAGACACAGATTTAATGGGAAATTTATCTACTTGTTAAGCTAAATTATTCTTGCATTAAGCAAGGACCATTTAAGTCGTGGTTTATCTAGGACTAACTTCAAATTTCTTCCCGGAAAGACTTCACAATGTTACTGTGTCGTAGTTCCTTTGTACTCTTCCTTTGCTATAGGTTCTGGCAACATTAAAGTTTTTCGCGTGAGGAAGATACCAGCGACGGGTGGGACAAGATTTTACAGCAGCCATGAGCCAGACGTCAATAAGCCGCTGCATATTCCAAGTGACGCAGGCCATAAACAACGTTCTGCTGCCCGTATGGGAGCAATTTCCCATGACCCAAGAGAAACAGAATGCGATAAAAGCACAGTTACTGTTAGTTAGTTGCATCAAGGGTTGGTTGTTGAATATTTCAGCACTGAAAGGCTTGTGGGTCGATTTACGTGACCGGTATGGCTTCAGATTTGTATTAACTCGGCCGCTTATGCAGGATTGCATTGAGAAGTATTTTCAATTTTAAGAAGTAAGGGAGGTAATAATGTAACACCGTTTGTTCAAAATTTAAAGCCGCTGTAAGAGCCTCAAATGTGCAACCAAAATGTTAGCTCCTCCCTCAGTAGACAGCAATTGCCAAATGGATCTTTCACAATACTTGTTCAAGAAGGTAAAATTTAAGAAATCTTTTTTAAAACTTGAATTTTGAAAAACATAAAATACTTTAAACCCCACTTAAAAAGATGATGATGAGGATGACATTAATGTTGATTCCGTTCAAATGAACAGTGTACAAAATGTTACCGAATGGCTTGTAGCAAAATAGCACATGTAGAGTGCAGGAAGCTTTTTGCATCTGATGAGGCATATGGCATTGAAATATCCATATCTTAATGAATTGTTTGATTGGATATTGCTTTACGTCTCGTATTAATGCAGCTTGGCTAATCGAGACAAAGGGGAGGGCCCGTAAGGGATGACGCGGGGGACAAGGGGTGGACATGTCTGTGCTGGTCAGAACCAGCCACAAGCGTATGGGGAGGGCAAGGGTCCCCCACTCGTGGTCGTCTCCGTCTGTGTCATCATCCGTCCGTGTTGTCAATGTCGCCCGCCGTCGGGGAGGTAGTCAAAGGGAAGGGGAAAATCCCCCGACGACGACCCAGAGCTCACCATTAGTTTCAGGAAGAAAAACTCCCCTAATCACGGGCAAAATATACAACGCCAATCTTCTTTTTCCCAACAATGTGCCATGATCCTCTCACATCAGATCAATTTAGTTTTCAACACATACTTCATTATTTTTCCTCAAACAGTCGGCTGTAGGTGTTCAATATAAAATGACGCAGCAAGTTGTCGTGCCCCTAACTGTCGACTGTGCGATAGATGTGTTAAACAGTACATTTACAAATTTTCAAGTTCTAATAAATTGTTTTTATTTAAAGGCACACATTATTTTTGTGGGAGGCAGTAAAAACAAGAGAATCAAAAAGCCAAAAAAGTGATGAAATTTTTCAAATGGTTTGTGAATCATGGTTAGAGATACGTAAATTTAGTGTGTATCCTATCTTTTATGTGTAATTGCTGAACACATTTTTTAAAATGCTACCAAATTCTAATTTTACTATTTAATTATAGCCGGTCTTAACAGACAGCGAAAAAGATAAGGTGCTGAGCCTGGCTAGCAAGCACTGCACGTGTTGCATACCTGGTAACATTTACATTTTACAGACAGATCAGATAGACAGATCTAGGACCGTTTAAATTATTCATCGAAAAACGTAGCACAAACGGAGACGAGACACGACCAATAAATCCCCTCCTGATAGGGAAAATACTTCACAAAAAATACAACATAACTTCAATTTAACCCCCACCCCTCACCACCAACTGCTAGATTTAAAGAGTTGTTGATGTTCACTCCTTCATATCATATGGCCTACTTTTCTGGGGTGCATCCCCCCAAGCGACCAGAATTTTTATACTCCAAAAGAGAGCCATCCGCATCATGGCTGGTGTTTCCAGGAGGCAAACTTGTAGAGAGCTTTTCAAGGAACTCGGAATACCAACTCGGCCTGGCCTGCTATTTATTCAAGTTGCCGCGACATTTGTATGTTCCTACCCCAACCTTTTCCCACTAAACACCTCTGTCCAATCTCATCCAATTCCAATCCACAAGAGCAAATTTCCAAATTCACATTCTTAACCATAAACTATCCCTTTTTTTCAAAAGGTCCATAATATCTAGCTTTAACTCTCTATAACAAACTACCAAACAACACACAAACCTCTCCCTCCATTTCATCTTTACAGTATATTATGAAATCATTTCTTCTATTAGAAAGTTTGTACTCGCTTCATGAATACCTCTCTGTCTGACTGTAATGTTATGTACATAATATAAATCGACTTTGATAAAATTATTATATGTTATTTTAACAAATAATTTTGCAAAGGAACTTGAAAAAGTAATGAGATCCCACATTTTAAAATTTAAAACAATGTGCAATGTGGGTCGAACTATAGCAAGTGCTCGCTTATCAACACGTCCAACTGAGCGTTTCCTAGTATTTATATTTGTTCATTATTAGGCCTATTGTTATTTTTAGTATTTTGGCAGACTAATTTGAAATGTAATCCTATTTGTTTCATGTAGGCCTAGTATTCATGAATAAATAGATAGGGCCTAACTCTTTCTGTTACCTTGTCACAGCAGTGATCTACAGAACGTCCGAATGGATCCATCTAAATCAGGACCGCCCGAGCCAGAGACTACGACAAAAATTCCATGCTCGTAAGTCTTTTCCACCTAGCATCCCAAGTATGCAAGGAGGGGCCTACTATCCTTCTTTTCATATGCCTGTATTTTTAGCTTATTAGTCACTGGAGGTCGGTTCGTTTGTCGTACTCTGGCTGCTCGGAGTATATTTTGTGAGTTCTTTTGCACAGAGCAACTCTAAATCACGATTTGGTACGTCTTATTTTTCCCAGTGCAATCTACTACAGTCGTCAGAACATGGTTTTTCTGCTCGTGGTCCAGACTGCGAGCAGGCAGAGTAGAGTAGCAGAGCAGGCCAAATTATGAAAATCAAATGAGCGGGAAACCACCAACTCGGAAACTAGCATTAATCCATTGTTTACATTAGGAATAATAAGTGTTCCCAGCCTATAGTAAATTGTTATTGGTTTGTTTTATTTGTGAAATGCTTGGTAGTTAATGACTAGGACCTATAAGTACCTCACAAAGATGTCAAATATCTAGGGTGGCGGGTAGGTAGGCCTAGGCCTAAGCCTAAGCTGGCCTAGATGGTCATAAAAATAATATTCTTTGTTGGATGAGCGTAGCGAGGGAAGCGAAGATTCCATTTCACTACACTGGAGAAAAAAATCCAGAAAGTTTTTCTTTTTTCTGTTTGTATTTTTGTGTGTCTGTTAACACGATTCCGGCTAAACCGATACTCCAATTGCGATGAAATTAACTGGTGACCTTTGAAATCTCTGAACTAAGAACTGCCATGTTTTTTAGCGTAATCGAAAAATTATATAACACCTACATGCTTAATCCGATTGTAATGATTTTTTCACAGTACCTTTATTTTATGAATTAATATTGTCATATATTGGGATGGTTTATCCAAATATCTGGAGTTCTATTCAGTTAGGACGCATCGAGTTGCAGCAAGAGGTGTTTATTAGTTGGAAGTAACAACTTTGACATTACCTAACGAATTGACGTCATTTGCAATGTTGACCTAGTTAGTCAGCAGAATGTGGGCTGTGAAGTAACCAAGCTGGCCAGAATAACGAGGTGTGTGTTTACTGAATAAAGGACTGACGAGTGGTTTTTCATCAGGCGAGTTAGTATAACAATCTTGGATTTTCGATGGAATAATTATGCTGAGTTGGATGTTTATTTAGCGAAATTATGTAAAACTACGTTTGCTTTGAGGATCTGAGAGAGTGGGAAGAGGCGCGGATTGGCCGATTGAGGCACGTGGTTTGGTTGGCAAGGAGGGGGAACAAGCTCTCCTGAAAGTGTGCGAGGTCGCTTCGGGGGAGACCAGTGAAGATCACACTAAAGCAAGGACGTACAGAGAGTGACGGGTCCGAGTGAGCGTCGAAGCTGGCACCTAGCCGAGAGTGGATAAGCCTGTGAAGTGAAGACAAGACCTACATGGTTGAAGCGTTCGAATAGCCGTCGAGGGTGAAGAGTTCGACCACCGACCCCTCCAGAGGGTCCAACGTCTACAAAGGGGGGAGCAGTCCAACAAGGAGGCAGTCCGTCTGTAGAGTCGTCCCACCATAGTCCTGGGGTATAACGTAAGTCATGTATTCACATCTAAAGAGTAACTAAGAGTGTAATTGTGGGAACCTAACACGTCAATCAGGCAACGGCATGCACAGGCTCGACCCCTGGTCAGGATAGGATTGTTGTGATTACTTAATACAGTGGCCCTTCTTTGAATTGAAAGCTGTAGTTATGTACTGTTCTTTACCCTGCAATCCTCTGGTATCCCCATCAACCCAGGGTCTCGGTCGATTCTAAGAGCTCAGGACCTAGGAGGGGTTATGTCCTGGAAGGCCAGGTCGCTACGTCCCTAGTTACAACCACCCAGGCAGGAGTAACACTCACAGCCATAGGGCCCAGGTCCCTCTTAGTCTGACAATATATTCGTGTGAAATTTGAGCACAATCAAAAAAATATTTCTCATGAAAATCACAATTTTTACGATTTTTTTGATTTTTTTAAACATTCTTCGACTTATAACACCTACATGTTTTATCCGATTGTAATGATTTTGTCACAGAACTTTAATTTTGTTAATTAGTATATTCGTGTAAAATTTGTGCGCAATTGAATAATTATTTCTTTTGAAAATTTCATAATTACGATTTTTTCCTTTTTTAAAATCACGATTAATTTAAAAAAAAAAAATTTAAGTTAATTTTTTATTTTATTTTATTTTATTTTAAAAAAATCTTCAAATTAGTAATGATTTTTTCACAAAACAACAGAAAATCCGCATATCACATGGCAGCTCAATGCACCAATTACGCTCATCCAACAACGCGGCGGGACTTAAGCGTTTTCCTAGTAGTTTATAATTTCAAACTGTATTTAAATGTATAAACTGTTACCAATAAACATAAATTTAAAATGGTAGGGCTAATCAAAGATTTCTGTAAGCCAATATAAATAGAGGTCTAGGCCCTGGGCTTTGGGCATTGCTATGTTGGCTTTTTTTCTTCCAGATTTCAATCTGGTCAATCTCAATCTTGTTAATGTCTTTAATTTCATGTAAAGCTGTGAACTTTACATCCAGGTCCATTTTGGCTGCAATAATGATGCCAGATGCAATCTGCCTTGCTCTCTTTAGGGCAAAGGTCTGATAATTAGGTATGCAATAACCAGTCAGGTCCTCAGATGATTTTCCTGCCTCCACTATGGCATACACATCAGCGTCTTCTCGTAAAACTAATTTTTGAAATTCTATAAATTTGTCGGGAGTAAAACCACCGGCGTTCCAAAATAATATTTTATTTTTGGTACAGGTCGATAACAGACCCAGTGTCTATAAATTTGCCGTCACAAAAATTTAATGCACGTTTACAATCACTTAACAACACGTTAAAACATAACGTAAGAAAGTTGAAACCTTTGGAAACGGCGGTGTTGTTTACAATCACATAACAAGAAACGCAACGCACGTAACGTATAATGTAGCCTACCGTGTTTGGTTTGGAAATAATAAGGATCAAAAGAGTGAAGTGCTGTGTGAAAGCGTTGTGACGCGCTCAAAGCGCCAAAACGGCTTGTAGAACAAGATAGATATTTCTCAGATACGACTTATCGTATGCTGTCTAAAAGGTGTGTCATCTTGTTCTTCCGCTGGTAGGGGTACCTCATCGAAATAAAATAAGCGTCTCCGGGCTGCCTCGCCACTCGCCACTCGACCAAGCCAGCCAGCCTCTATCATGTCATCTTCAAGGCCTTTTCTCTCTCTCTCTCTCTCTCATGAAGTAGTTTCATGGTTCAAAAGATGTTTAGTGTAATATTTGATAAATATTCTATTATTTATGTATTTTTGTGAAACATATTGTATTTTTAAGGATGTATTACTATTATTAAGCTGGTTAGATGTAAGAAAAGGCCTCATGGCCTTAATCTTGCCAGTGTAAATAAAACCTCAATCAATCAATCAATCAATCTCTCTCTCTCTCTCGTAGAAATCTTCACTCCGTATGCCTCGTTCACAAGCTACTTTCAACATCGTCACCGTCTTAATCTTGCCTCTAACTTTCAATTCCTTCACTCAAATCACAAGTTTAATACCAGGTCTAGGTCCGGTACGCAACTCTCATTTCCCATACACAGAACTAATCTCCTTGACCACTCATTTAAAATCAACGCTATTTGAACTTAGAATGCTCTTCCTTCTGAAATAAGAGACAAATATATAAATAACTTCTATGCTTTTAAAAGTGCCACTACTTCCTATTATTCAAATTCTTCAAATACTTATGATAACTGTACAAATAACACACAATAAATAATACCAAAACAATATAATAATACCAACAACATGCTCGGTTACCTGTGTTACTCTATTTTACGAGGACGCCTTCTTTGTTATTGTAAGGGAACTGTATGAAAGCGATGGATGAATGTGGAGAATGAAAGGCTAGCTTTACAAATTGTTAATCATAATTTCAAATGTTTATGTTTACAATTAATTATGTGTAATTTTCATTCAGCCAATTACTTTGTGTTCTCATTATCTGTTATTTTCATTAGGCCTTCATCATTATTATTATCATTATTCTTATTAGTAGTAGTATAGTATATTACCAACACCATACAAAATGTAATGCAATGTAACTCCTTAAAGGCTGGATGGAAGATAAGGTTTCACTAGCCTTAGTCCCGCCTTAAAATAAAGACGAGAATCAATCAAATCAATCAATCTCTCTCACTCTCTTGTCTGCCATCTTCGAGCAAGGGTCGCGGCGGCGGAAAGCACTCACAAATACCAATATGAGCACTGACTCAACTTTCTCTGGCACTCTACCCTTGCCTTACAAGTCGCGCACTGTGCAATTCTTATGTCATTGTAGTAAACAGCATACTGCATGACATTCAATCTAAAGAACATAACATTTCGGAATAATTTTTAAAAAAAGCGTGCCTGAAACCAGCTCGGATAACGCGGAGTCTCGGTTATTTGAAGCTCGGATAAACGAGGTCTTACTGTATTAATTAATCCATTTATCATGTTAAAACTTATCAATTATTTCATCAATGCTATGCAAGTTATGCAACATTACATTATGTTTATTTTCTACATTAATTTTACTACTAGGCCTACTAGTAGCACTATATTTCTTGTTCTTCTTGTTTCTTAATACTTTTTATGTTACCTATCTATTGACCTTCTCGTTCGGGAGTTAAACATGTACCATGTGCACGTCAAGTTAAATTAGGTTATCCTTATATTCTTAATACTACAAGGCCGAGTTAAGGCTCTCTATACATGGATTCCAAGGAGAGTTAAGCGAACTTGCCAAATGGGAGGATACCCATCATTTAAACAGGAAGGAAATAGTATGGGTTCTTAAATTGTCGAGATCTTAGTAAGATGAACACTCACGAACGTAAAAGGTACGTTACATCCAAGACCTCACAGCTGTAGCACAAGAGGAAGATATATGGCCAATCGGAGATCACAGACGCCCATCTACCCATGAACAGACAATATTAGTCAAACCAGTAATGACAGGACAGACAAATCCATTAATGACATTTGTTTTGCACATGTCATAACTCAATTTTGCATAGATAATTACTTCATCCCCAACACAACAAATTTTAAAAAGCATTAAAGTACACCTTAACACAGGCTTACTTAATAATGATAACCTAAACTATCTCTAGATTAATGATAGAAGTTTGAAACACAGGAAACGAATCGATCAAATTTGTAATTTAGTTGATACCACTGCTGTCAAAATCGATAAATTGCAAAATAATTTTGGAATTGCACTCCAAAGAACACAGAGCGTAGAAATCATGCGACATGGAATATGAGATTCTCTCTTCCACTTGGCTGCCAGAGACGACCAACAGTTACATTCCAAGTGCCCAATTGGAGCGAATAGTTGGTGCTCGTACCAAAGAACCCTCGCGGTAGGCCGAAAGCAATTAGACCAGTAGGCATTCGTTTGCTTGAGCCGTTGGAGAAATTGCACATAACATTACCTTTAGCCTTCATAACGTCGTACGGTTCATTCCACCATGGACGTTCTGCAAACCGACTTGCATCACCAAACTGTCTCGATACAAAAAGGGTCTTACATCCAATACTCAATTCCAAGCATTATTTCAAGAATTACGTTCTCATTTTCATGACTATAGCTGCATCTTTACAGATGGCTCTAGAATGGATGATTCGGTTGGTTGTGCTTATACTACTGATGCAGGTAACTTCACTTTCCACCTCCACCCAATGTTTAGTGCGTACAATGCTGAAATGTTTGCACTATTCCAAAGCCTACTATATGTTCAAAGGAGTAACGAATCAAAGTTTCTAATCTGCACAGACTCTTTGAGTTCCCTGGAAGCAATGTCTAAAATTTATCCAAGTCATCCCATAATTCACAAAATTCAGATTATACTTACAAATCTTTCCTATAAACAAAAATCTGTAGCATTTTGTTGGGTCCCTGGTCATTGCGGGATCTAAGGTAACGAAGTAGCAAACAAATGTGCAAAATCAGCATGCGAAAAGGACAGCATAGACTGTCAGCTAATCATTCCTTCAGATTTAAAAGCATTTTGTAAACAAAAGCTTAAAGAACAATGGCAATATTCCTGGAACAAGATAGAAAACAATAAATTGGGCCAAAACAAGAATAGCACGGCAGCCTGGATCTCTTCACGTCGCTCCTCTCGCCATGAAGAAGTGGTTCTGGCTCGTTTAAGAATCGGGCACACATACCTCACTCACGGATATCTTCTAAGAGGTGAAGATCCTCCCATTTGTGATGAGTGTGGCGAAGTTTTAACTATAAAACACGTTTTAGAAACCTGTACAAAATATAGTAGTGATAGAAATTTTTTAAATTAAAACCTTCCCTCAAAGAAATTTTATCAGACAACTCCACGACAAGCGATAATGTTATTAATTTCTTACGTAAAGTAAACCTTTAAAATTCAATTTGAAATTCATATTTATTTAGCAATCAAAAAATTCGATGGGCACTGAGAACTTTACTGTTTTGTGCCTCAAAACCCCAATAACTTACTAACAGGGAACGAACAAACATAAAGTTGGTATACCGCTAGACATAGTTCGTGAAATAAAACCAATATATGAAAGGTTAACATCACAAGAAATGCTGGCATAGTGTCTCCACGGGAAAACCCAGAACGCGAATGAATCATTCAACAGGATGATTTGGAAGCGGTGTCCGAAGGAGGTGTACGTAAGATTGATTGGATATTGCTTAACGTCTCATATTTATGCAACTTGGCTAATGGAAACAGAGGGAGGGACGCAAGTGATGACGCGAGGGGACAAGGGGTGGACTGCTGTTTAGAACCAGCAACAAGCGTATGGGGAGGGCAGGGGTTCCCCCACGTCATGGTCGTCTCCGTCTGTGTCATCATCCGTCCGTGTTGTCATTGTCGTCGCCGTCGGGGAGGTAGTCAAAAGGAAGGGGAAAGTTCCCCGACAAGGATGGTGTAGACAAGGTGGTGCCAGAGTTGAACTAGAAATCCTTAAGCGAATGAACATAGAGTGTGGCAAATACACGCTTGGAGGAGTTATGGCAGCGGTCAAACTACGAATAGACGTGTGCGGAACACAAAGTTTGGCGCAGACAAAGAAGCGTCGTCGTTGGATAAGAAGCCACAATAAACGGAAAGCCGACAAGAATGCCGAAGTGGAAGGAGTAACCTATGCGGCTGGAGACTTTGATGGCTGAAAGTTAAATGAAAATGAGAAAACTACTTTCCCAGTGACAGGTAGGCCTCCTTTATTGTTATGGCTAACTTTAACTGCTGTTTACTCAAAACTATAATTTGGTTACACATGGATCATATGTGGCTTGTTTTAAAGCTTATAAAAACATAGCATGTTGAGACGTAGCCATATTTTGGTATTTGACCAACCCTTGAATTACATATGTACCATAACTTTTATTTTAAAAAGGAAAAAATTGCTTAAATGAAAGCCTTAATATTTAAAATTATAAAATAAATACTACTAGTTGTCCTACATCCAAAAAACTCAACGTCTTAACACAGGTATATGCTTAACAATTAAAATAAATGTAAAAACAGCTTTCTAGAGCTGAAATTGTCTGGGCGGAAATCAAAGTCGGCAACCTGCGACTTCTCGTGGGGTCAGCATACCGTCCGCCATGTTCAGATGCAGCCCAAAACGCCGACTTTCTGGCACTCCCTGGACTTAGTTGCTGCTGTGCAGCCAAGTTTCGATGGCTGCCTTGCTTGGCGATTTTAATCTCAACATATGCTGGCGTTCGGACCCACCAGAAGGGCGCGACAGAACCTCCAATGATTTTATATCTGCTTCGCTGAACTGGCTTTCTCTCAACTGGTCACTGAGCCAACCCGAATCACCAACTCGAGTGAGAAGACTATCGAACCTGCTGCTCGCGATGCGCCCAGCATCGTGTCAACGGTGGAGGTGGTGCCTGGCGTGAGTGACCATGACGCTGTCCTGGCCACACTCTCATTGACTGCCATCCGTCCTGTGATGTGCAGCCCGAGATGTTCTTGATTTCACTAAAGCAAACCGGCAGGCCCTGAACGAAATGCTTTCTGAACGACTGCCGGAGGTGCTGCAGCTGGAAGACGTCAATGAAGCCTGGGAAAACTGGAAGCGTATCGTCTTTGAGTGCGCAGATGAGCACGTTCCAAAGAGGAGAGTAGGGGGGAACAAGCGTCGACTCTACCCTTGGCTAAGCAAGAGCATTAAAAAGATGATCGACGTCCGGACAGACTGTTTGCCCGATGGCGGGAAACCAAATTGAGAGACGCAAGAGAGGCCTATCTTGCTGCCAGAAGATCGACACAGGTGGCTCTTCGGACGGCAAGGACAACTGGATGTGGGGGACTTGGGCGAGGTGCAGACAGCAGAAAGTTCTTCTGGCGCTACATAATTCCAAGGCAACTATTCCGAACGATGCTGCGAGTTTCAAGGTAGGGGGAAAAACCGTGTCAGACCCCAAAGAGGTGGCAGCCTGTTTTAGTGAGGCGTTCCAGAGCAATTTCTCGCGGGCGGATAACATTTTCCCCGTCCACCAGGGAAACGCGCCCGCCACCCAGCTTTCAGAACAGCCCACCATGAGCGAGCTGACTTGCTTGCCCGGTGACATAAAACAGCTTCTACGGGGGACTAAAGCGAATACAGCAGCGGGCCCGGACGGCGTGCCTGCAATTCTACTAAAAACTCCGCGAACGCTCTCAGCGACTCACTTGCCCACCTTTTCAACATGGCGCTTGAACAGGGTATTCCAACAGAATGGAAAACGGCGTCCGTGGCACCGATCTACAAAGACGGCGACAAGAGAGACATAAAGAACTACAGGCCAATCAGCATCACCTCACTGGTCGTAAGACGATGGAACGTTTTGTGCGAGACCGGACGAGCGAGTTCCTTGAGAGCCTAAACGTCATCCCTGCGGCGCAGCACGGCTTTCGACAGCGCCGTTCTTGCACCACTCTCCTCGCCGGCGCCATTGACTCATGGACGGCGGCACTGGACGAGCGTAGCGGAGCTCACATTCACTGTGTCTTTCTCGATTGGTCTAAAGCGTTCGATAAAGTGCCACACGTGCGTCTACTATCCAAGCTCGAGCATTATGGCATTAAGGGCAATTTGCTTAGGTGGTTTGAGAGTTTCCTGGTCGCCGCACACAGTTCGTCCAGTTCAACGGCGAGCGCTCAGAATTCCGGGACGTGCCCTCGGGCGTCATCCAGGGCAGTGTGCTCGGCCCCCTGCTATTTAACGTCTTCGTAGCCGACCTCCCTACCTCGGCAAGGATCCAAATGCTCCAGTACGCTGATGACGTCACCCTGTACTGTATCGTGGGCACCCAAGAGGATGCAGACGCCCTCCAAGCAGACCTAGACGACATTCAGATCTGGTGCGACGAAAATGGCATGTCGCTCAACGCCCTCAAGTGCAAGATGATGGACATTACGCGCGCTCGCACCCCACTTACTTCATGTACACCATAGATGGTGTCCCACTCGAGTACGTCGACAAGCAGCGCCTCCTCGGCGTTCACATCACAAGCGACCTCCGATGGAACGTGCACACCGACATCGTGCGCACCAAGGCGTTGCAGGTGCTGGGTTTCGCGGCCCCGCAACCTGCACGGCTGCACGCCCCGCGTCAAGAGGATGGCCTACCTGTCGCTAGTCAAGCCCTCCATGACTTTCGGCCTTCCCGCCTGGCACCCAACTACCATCGAAACACTACAAAGCTTGAGAGGGTGCAGAGAAGGGCGCTGCATTTCATACATGGCCGTAACCTCCCCCCACCCTGTGACCAGATGCAGGTTTATGCCAATGACCATGCACCTGCAGTACACCGATCTGGTGTTTTTTAAAAGATGCCTCAGTGGCGCCACTGATTTTGACGTGTGCGCGCGCATCATCCAGGGCCGCGTGTTGAGAGGCGACGATAATAGGCACCCCCGCCTCCAACCCCCTCCGGCCAAAGGACTGCTCGGCCGACGTGCTTTTTCTTTCCGGGTAGTTAACCAATGGAACGACCTGCCGCCAGCCTCAAAGACTGCTCAGTGAGTCATTTCCCTTCCCTGTGCAGGGAGCACTTATGGGAGAACCAACTGCATGTGCTAAATTAGTTAGTTTCACGTGCTTCATCAAGGCTCTTCGCGGCACAAGATTTCCACAGATTTTGAGTGTTTTAGCAAGATATTTGCTAGCGTCGACGCCGTTTCTTGTTGCAATTTTAACAAACAAGAATAAACAAAAAATAATAAATAATAATAAATAATAATAGAAGCTAACCATTCTTGGTCAAGAGCTGACCATTGTTACAACAATGAAATGTTAATTTAAACCTTAAAAAAAAATAAGAAAGGGAGATTTTTTTCACTTTAGTAATGTCAAGTTGGGTGATTATGGTCAGTGGGGTGATCATGGTCATGGGATGCATGTTTCCATATTATCAAGTAATTTATATGGTTCTTTATTGTTTGTAGCCTATAACTCATGGGTAATTTTGTGAACATACCCACCAAAAAATTTAAATTTTTATCGTGGGAAACCTGTTATAGGGTGCAATTAGCCCCTCTTCAGGTGAACTAGGTATGTGGGGATAGGAAATTGTGAAGGGATGTCCGAGGGCTGTTTAAGAGGACTCAATCCCTTGCATTTGCCTTAACGACTGAGGAAAACCTCGGAAAAAACCTTCAGTCAGGATTGCCGGTCTCGACGGGATTCGAACCCGGGACCTCCCGAATCAGAGTCGAGCGCTTAGCGCCCGAGCCAACACTGTCGGTTACCCACCATAGTATTTCTAGGCACAGTGCATCTAGAAGGTAGTGGAATACTTTTTTTTAGAGGGAAAAGAAGCATCACTGATTTCAACCCCAAAAAGTTCCTGCTGTATTTTGTCTACGTTATTGAACATGTAATTTAAACCATTACTAAAATATTCTTTAATATATATTTATTTGATGTAAATATAAGTTAAAGAAAATAGTTCTATAAGCAAGTTAATAAACCAAGATTACGAAATCAGGAACACCTTTCGGGTGATTGTGGTCACAGATATAACCTCAAAATTTTATTTCTTTCACAGCTCTCTTTATCATGTCTAGAACATAATAAAAGAAAGGTTGGAGCTGGGATCAATAAAAACTACAATGAAGCTCAAATGTTGATGGCCATAGAAGCAGTTCTCTGTGAAAATCCTAAATCAATTAGAGGAGCAGCTGAGGAATATGGTGTAACTCGTGAGGCATTGCGGTTGAGAGTGCATGGAAACACCTTAAATCAGTAGGTGGACAAAAAGTTTTATCTACAGAGGAGGAAAAGTCCTTGTGTGATCACATCATATGCATTGGGAAGTGGGGGTTTCCTCTTGATGTATTAGATCTGCGTCTATTCGTTAAGAATTACCATGATAGATGCGGGCACATAGAGGCCCGCTTTAAGAACAACATGCCTGGTGTTGACTGGGCTCGTTCATTTTTTGCTAGAAACCGAGTCCTATCTCGGCGTTTCTTGCGCTAACATTAATCCAAATCGGGCGAAAGTCGATCCCGATTCTATCAGGAACTACTTTTGTAATCTAAAAGAAGACCTCACTGAAGCAAGTCCAGCGTGTATTGTTAATTATGATGAAACAAATCACCATGACGATCCTAGAGAAAGGAAGGGTATGGTGTGGAGAGGTCAAAAGTAATTTGATAGAAATATTTCTCATTGCAAAACAGCAGTGAGTGTTATGTTTGCTGCCAGTGCGTCTGGGGTTTTGCTGCCTGCGTATGAAGTTTACAAATCCGAGCATATGTATAATACGTGGATGGAAGGAAGGTAGACCCACCGAAACCAGGAACAACCGCAGCAAGAGTGGCTGGTTCGATACCTTTTGATTTGAATACTGGTTCCGGAACATAATTCTCCCGTATTTAAAAAAATGTGATACAAATTCTGTAAAAATTTTAATTGTTCTAATTCTAATTCTAATAATCTTTCATCACATTTTTCTGTTGATATCCAGCAAAATTGTGCTGAGAATAATATTCTCTTTAAATGCTTGCCGCCAAATTCAACACATCTGTGTCAACCAATTGATGTTTATCTTTATAGCCCAATGAAAAGGTATTGGCGTGTCATTTTGATGGATTGGAAAATGGGCCGATCAGGGCAAAAAGGTGTGATAACAAAGGAGGTATTTCCGAAGCTTCTGTTGGAACTAATAAATACAATGAAACCTACCTTCAATGCCACAATATCCAATCCAATCCAAGCCACATAACCACTTTGTCCACTCGTGGCCGTGGTGCACGTGAAACTGATGGATGTGCATCGGACTCTGGCACAGCAACAGTCACGGATATGGAGTAACTTTTTTAAATATACATTTTTTAAGTTTTTTAAGTTGATCATTCGGTAATGTCAATTGCGGACCACTGTCTCTAGGTTAAATAAATCTAGCCTAAAGACTTAATTAGATAGTTCAATGTTTCGTTCAACATTCATTAAAGGAGAAAGAAACATTTGGCAACCACTTTTGAGGTTTGCAAGATCAGGCGCGTCGTATCCTGTTTTTAATGGTTTAATGACGCCTACCCTCCCAGTTCTCGTGTTCAGCACTGTTTTGTACGGGCGACCTACAACACAGTGCCGGCTGGCCTCGCAGGGGTAGGCGGTTACGGCTTGGATACCAGTCTTGACAGTGGTCCGTCTCGCATGCACGATGCCTCAGTGTTCCGTCTTTGGTTGTAATAATAATAGCGGTGATAAGTATGAATCTTCTGGTGATAGTGTTCTTCCATCGATTTCCTAGTATAAGTATTATTAGTATTAGTATTAGTAGTTTTAGGGCGCTTCAACGGCAAAGATTATTCGCGCCTCCAAGATAATTCGTTAACTATGTATGAATGTAAAATACGGTTAATAAGGTTAAATGTATTTTCAAATCGTTGTCATGAAAAGAATTGCCAAGGTCGATTTATTTGTAGGCAGCCAAGTCGGGAAAAGGTATACATGCCAAAGTTGTCATATGTAGAAAATGACAAATTACCAAATCTTAATCATAATCAAAATCAGAAAAACGTTGCCAACGTCGTCATAATGAATAGCAAGTCAACATTCTCTACAAAATTGTCGAGATTGAGGGAAGGGCAACTGGGGAGGGATTGTTTAACATTGTAGACCAATCCTTCAAAGTATATGATATTACTTGGTCCAATTGTATCAGTATGTCATCTGATGGAGCCAAGGCTATGGTTGGCCAATTTAACTCTGTCGTGTCACGAGTTTAAAAAGGACAAACAAGTGCTTGGTTTCCGCATTGCTCTTGCCATATTGCTGCATCCCACGCATGCTCCGAGCTACCTGATAGATGTGTGTGAACAATCAGCCAGAGATGTGTAAACTTTTTTTAAACTTCTGGGAAACGTCAAGACGACTACAAACTTATTTAAACTCAATTAGAGATTAAAACTCACAAAATTCTTCGACCTAGTGCAACTCGATGGCTATGTACGCTTCAGATATAATGATGGGCAGCGTGGCAAATAGGTTTTTGATGATTCAGGATACGGTAATGAACCATGGCCGATGCTCCCAATTTTGCATGCAAAACAACATACACCAGACCAAAATTATACAACAATTCACTGCATTTGCTGCATTGAGCGAAGTTCTGGATTGCTGAAAGCTCATTGGCGATGTCTTTTACGGCATTGCTGCTTGCATTATAGCCCTGACCAGCCCTCATGATAAATGCATGCGCTGTGCTGCACAACATGGCAATCGACGCAAGATTGCCTATCCTGAACCCCTGACGGAAGAGGAAGCTGTTGCCATTTGCTTGCTTTGGGAATTCAGGGCACGTCACTTGGTGTCTAACAAGCAAGGGGGCCTCGCCTCCGGTGCAAAGCTTGAAGGCGCTGGAGACGTAGACAAAGAAACAAGTCACACTTCCATTCAGGGTAGCAATGAGGACGAACAAGCCCCTTTTTTCAGTTGCTTTTCAATCTCCTCCTCTAGTCCACTCATTCGTACTCTAAATACAAAAACCATTGGCCGCTCATGTTATGTACAATTTTTAGGATTGACAATGACTGAAACTTTAGACTGGAGTATCCACATTGATAAGGTTTGTGGTAAAATAAGAAGTGGTTGCTATCTTTTTTACGTAGAATGAAACCAATCATAGTTCTACTGTCAATTATTGAAAATACTTGAACATGGCTTTCATTCGAGTCTTATATGAAAGTTTTACTACGATTTCGAGAAACGGGGTATTCCAAGCTGCAAATCGACGGCCATCTTGGATTCAATTTTTTTTTAAATGGGTATTATCGCCAAACCAACTTCACCCCCCCCCCCCACCCCAAAAAACCATAAAAACCACATTAGGCCTACTACGCAATACTTTGGGCTAAACCCTTGCAAAGATAGCGTCACACGTGGCAAATGGCAGCCATATTGGATTTTGGGCTCTGGCGGAGTATGCCCACACTCTCACGAGGGCAGGGGTAATTTTATCGCAATTTTTAA